>JAQPZY010000956.1:600000-826244 GCA_029931535.1 Margaritifera margaritifera | reverse complement strand
TATCTCTGAATTTCAAGTTCCAATTTTTTTAAAAGCAACTGATGCGATTTCTAGGTATGGCTGGATATTATCGGAAATTTTGTTCCAATTTTTCCAAAATTGCTGAACCTTTGACAAGTTTATTGAGTAAGAAAGCCAAATTTCATTGGTCTGACAAGTGTCAGGAATCTTTTGACAAGTTAAAGGCCATGCTTAAGAATGCACCAGTTCTTTCTACACCAAATTTCAGCCAATCATTTAAATTATCTGTTGATGCAAGTGATGTAGGGGTTGGTGGAGTATTGATTCAGGAAGACAAAAGTGGTGTGGATCACCCTGTGTGTTATTTTTCTAAAAAACTAAACAAGCACCAGAAAAATTATTCCACAATTGAGAAGGAATGTTTGGCTTTGATATTGGCTTTACAGCATTTTGAAGTGTATGTTACCTCAGCTCTTTCTCCCATTATTGTGTACAGTGATCACAATCCCCTTACTTTCATCAACAAAATGAAAGATAAAAATCGGAGATTGTTGAGATGGAGTTTGATATTGCAGGAATATAACATTGACATCAAACACATCAGAGGAAAAGACAATGTGATTGCAGATGCACTCTCACGTGCCTAGAAATGTAATATTGCTTGATGTAATTAAGTCCAGTATCATAAAACATGTTCTTATGTAATTTTGGTTATTATAGTATTAGATGTATATTCAAAAGAAAGCTTTATTACATAAATCTTTCTTTTTCTTTATGAGGGGAGGTGTTATGTATGATGTTTATATGGTGTTGCAGGTATTTAAGGAAATTATAAATGTTTCTTCACTTTAATATTTGCTTGAGTCTTAATGTTATCAGGAAAACCATGTTTAACTAGTGTCCTTGAATTAGGTTGTTTTGATCAATATAATGTTTTCTCAATTTGAAGGTCAAGGTTGATTTTTGTTTACAAGTAAAAGTTCCATTAAGATGACTCGTGTTCTAGAACATTCTGTCATGTGACCAATCTTTATATATACCATGTTTGGTGGACATTTTTTCAGTTTTGACATTACCATCAGTCTTGTAAAGAGCTATTACAGTTGTGAAAATTCATTCCAAATTCTAAGAGAGGAATTATTTTAAATATTCATTGGATTATAACAGTGCTCATAAACTTTTGGATTTTGGATTTTTAATTGATGATTTTGGAATTTAAGTGAACTTATTCAGAGATATTTTGGAGTACTTCATTTTGACATCAGCACATCAAAGATTTCTAGTACATCAGGACTTTGGAGACCATTAGCACATCATAACATTCAAGGACACAGCCGTGAATTCGGAACATTCTATATTTAGGACTTGTGATTAGAACAATCATTCTTATTGGATTATTAGGATTTCAAAACACATTACTGTAAGTGACTTTTTGATTTTTCATTTTAATTATCTAGTAATAAATTGCTTGTTGATTTTTACTTGATTTGTTGGTTTCACTTTCTTTCTGTTACATTTTTCTTAGACCATAGAGTCGTAACAGAAATTGGGGGCTCGTCGTTCCGGGATCTGAATTTCTGTAAAGCATATTAGAGATATTAAATTTATCTTTGAAATTCATATTGATTAAGGTCTCTGAATTTTTTTTTATCTTTGGCAAAGATTTTTAAATAGAGAATTTTTTTGTGAGAAACCAACAAGCATTTACAATGGCAACTAATGTTCAGAATTTCATTTCAAAACCTACCCAGGAGGGGTTAGAGTGCATGAGAAAGGATGAGTTGCTCGAGCTTGCCAGAAAATACAGTCTATCTGAGGCAAAAGTATCATTGACAAAACAGGAGATAAAGATTATTTTGATTCAGTATTTAGTAGGAAAGGGAATTTTTGATAGCAGTGCTTTAAGTTTGAAGAGAAAGCCTGTATCTGGTTCTGACAGGAAATTAAGGGAATTAGAGTTAAAGAACCAGATTGATTTAGAATTGGCAAAGCTTCATATTCAGAGAGAGAGAGAGAGAAAGAAGAGAGGCAGATACAGATGGAGATGAGAAGGAAGAGAGGCAGATACAAATGCAGAAAGAAGAGAGGCAGATACAGATGGAGAGAGAGAAGGAAGAGAGGCAGGTACAAATGCAGAAAGAAGAGAGGCAGATACAGATGGAGAGAGAGAAGGAAGAGAGGCAGATACAAATGCAGAAAGAAGAGAGGCAGATACAGATGGAGAGAGAGAAGGAAGAGAGGCAGATACAAATGCAGAAAGAAGAGAGGCAGATACAGATGGAGAGAGAGAAGGAAGAGAGGCAGATACAAATGCAGAAAGAAGAGAGGCAGATACAAATGCAGATGCAAAGAGAAGAAAGGGAAATGCAATTTAAATTAAGAGAATTAGAACTGGCAAACAGAGCACACTCCACCTGTTTAAACACAAGTTCAGGTTTTGATGTTACTAGATATATTAGGTTTAGTACCCCCTTTTCAGGAAAAAGAAGTAGATAAATACTTTCTTCATTTCGAGAAAATAGCTGAAAACTTGAAATGGCCCAGAGAGCATTGGACTTTGTTATTACAAAGTGTACTTATTGGCAAAGCTCGTGAAGTCTACACTTCACTGTCAGTACAACAAAGCACTGATTATGATGTGGTTAAGGAGTACATCTTGAAAGCTTATGAGTTGCTACCAGAGGCATATCGACAAAGGTTTAGGAATTGTAGAAAAGAAACTGGACAAACTCATGTCGAATTTGCAAGGGATAAAGAACAACTATTTGATAGGTGGTGCTCAGCCAAGAAAGTTGATCAAGGTTATGATAACCTCCGACAGCTCGTATTAATTGAAGAGTTCAAGAGGTGTATCCATAGTGATGTTAAAACCTATCTTGACGAGCAGAATGTGGAAACTTTGGAAAATGCTGCTCGTATGGCTGATGATTATTCCTTGACTCACAAAATTTCATTTGGCAATAAATCGTCCTCTCAGCAGTTTTCTGGTAAAAAACCATTTCAATCTCATTCGAGTACTTCCAAATTTCACAACAGCACAACTGTTAGGAATCAAACATCTGATAAGACTGATCAGAAATCCTTATCTCTTCCTACGTCCCACTTATTGTAAAAAGAAAGGGCACGTTATTTCTGATTGCTTCAAGTTGAAAAATAAGCAACAGAGTAAAGACAGAGCTTTTCCAAATGCTCTTATTTCTACGAGGTCAAGGTCACGGTCTTGTATTGAAAGCAATACATTTGTTGGGTCAAACAAACCCCAGTCTGATTCTATTTTAGAGGCTTATGAACCATTCATGTCAGAAGGTTCTATATCACTTATTGGTGATTCTGCCAAACCTATCCCAATTAAAATATTAAGGGACACTGGAGCTTCTCCGAGTCTTTTATTATCAGGTACTTTGCCTTTGTCTGAGGAGTCTTCTTCAAGTGAAAGTGTTCTTGTTCAGGGAGTAGAGTGCGGCTTTGTAAATGTTCCTCTTCATTATGTAAATTTGGCATCAGACTTAGTTTCTGGACCTGTGACTGTTGGGGCAGTGACTTCTTTACCCATAGAGGGTATTCATTTATTACTAGGCAATGACCTAGCTGGAGATAAGGTTGTGGTTAATCCACTTGTAACTGACAAGCCTTGTTTGGATCAGAAAGTTGATCCTGTCGAAACTGAAATCCCTGATTTGTACCCTGCTTGTGCAGTTACTAGAGCTATGGCAAAAAGAGCTCTTGAGAGTGATGTTGATCAGGATATTATTCCTTTAGCTGACACATGTATTGGTCAGTCTTTTGATGAGCTCACCTTTTCCTCAGGTATTGATCAATCAAATGGTATTGATCACAGTGATCCTCTTTTGGCAACTCATTCTCTTTCTTCTAATCAGGATGACAAACGACAATCCCTTGTCGTTGAACAGGAGCAAGATCCCGAGATATCTTGTTTGTTTCAGAGGGCTATTAGTGAAACTGAAGCCACACAAGTTCCAGTGTGTTACTTTGTGAAAAATGGGGTCCTTATGAGGAAATGGAGAACACCTGATGTACCTGCTGGGTGACGAGTGGTCAGTGAGCTATCCAATTGTTGTTCCTAAGTCATATCGACAGGAAATTCTTAATTTAGCCCATGAAACTCCTTTGGCTGGTCATTTAGGAGTCCGTAAGACTTATCACAAGATCTTGAATCATTTTTATTGGCCGAAACTGAAAAGTGATGTTTCTAAATACTGCAGATCTTGTCACACTTGTCAAATGGTAGGAAAACCCAATCAGAAGATACCTAAGGCTCATCTGCAACCTATTCCTGCATTTGATGAACCATTTAGTAGAATAATAGTAGACTGTGTTGGTCCTTTACCTAAAACCAAGTCAGGCAACCAATACTTGTTGACCATCATGTGTGCATCTACAAGATTTCCAGAGGCAATTCCTCTGAGAAATATAAAAACTAAAACTATTGTGAAAGCTTTGGTGAAGTTTTTACACTTGTTGGCCTTCCCAAATCTGTCCAGTCGGATCAAGGGTCAAATTTTATGTCTGGAATTTTCCAGCAAGTTATGCATGAATTAGGCATCCAACAGTTTAAATCTTCTGCCTATCACCCTGAAAGTCAAGGTGCTTTGGAAAGATTTCATCAAACTTTGAAGAATATGATTCGATCATATTGCTTTGATACAGAAAAGGATTGGGATGAGGGTGTTCATTTGTTGTTGTTTGCTGTTAGGGAATCAGTTCAAGAGTCGTTGGGTTTTAGTCCCTTTGAACTAGTTTTTGGTCATACTGTCCGTGGACCATTGAAATTATTGAAAGAGAAACTTCTTTCAAATGAAGATTCAAAGATTAATCTTCTTGATTATGTTTCTGATTTCAAATACAAGTTGTCAAAGGCCTGTGAAGTAGCAAGAACTAATCTTCACAATACCCAGTCAAAAATGAAATTAAGGTATGACAGAAATTCACAGGAAAGGAGTTTTAAACCTAGTGACAAAGTTCTGGCTCTCTTTCCCATACCTCAAAATCCTCTTCAGGCTAAATTCTATGGTCCTTATACCGTTGCAAAGAAAGTAAATGACTTAAATTATATCATTAACACTCCTGGGAGACAGAAACAGAAACAACTTTGTCATATAAATATGTTAAAGGAATATTTTGACAGAGATAGCCCAGCTAATTATTTAGTTAATTTAGTTGTACCTGTCCCACACAGTGAAGATATCAACGATGGAATACAATCAGACTATAGTGACTCTGGTATAACCAATCTTCGGAATTCAGAAATATTGAACAACCTAGACCAGAAACTTTCACATCTACAACAACAGGAAAGAAATGAACTAAAACAGCTATTACATGACTATGAGCACTTGTTTCCTGATGTTCCAACACGAACAAGTAAAATTTATCATGACGTTGACATTGTAGATTCTGCGCCTGTGAAACAGCATCCTTATAGGATGAATCCTCTCAAACAGAACTATCTGAAGAAAGACATTCAGTATCTACTGGAGAATGATTTCATAGAACCAAGTAAAAGTAACTGGAGTTCACCATGTATTCTTGTTCCCAAGCCAGATAATACATTCCGTATGTGTACTGACTATAGAAAAGTCAACAGTGTCACCAAAACTGATTCATTTCCAATCCCAAGAATGGACGATTGCATTGATAAAATTGGAAATGCGGAATATGTCACCAAGTTTGACCTTTTAAAAGGATTCTGGCAAATTCCACTGACGGAAAGGGCAAAAGAAATTTCAACATTTGTAACTCCAGATGGACTTTATCAATATAAAGTCATGCCGTTTGGAATGAAAAATTCGCCTGCAACGTTTCAAAGTCTGATGAACATGATAACATTTGGTCTTGATAATTGTGACGTTTATATCGATGACGTCATTATCTACAACAACACCTGGGAAGATCATTTGGAAACCATTCGAAAATTCTTCGATCGACTCAGCGATGCGAATCTGACAATTAATTTGAGCAAAAGTGAGTTTTGCCATGCTTGTGTCACATTTTTAGGACATATTGTGGGACAAGGTCAAGTTAAACCTATAGAAGCAAAGGTCAAAGCTATCTCTGAATTTCAAGTTCCAATTTGTTAAAAGCAACTGATGCGATTTCTAGGTATGGCTGGATATTATCGGAAATTTTGTTCCAATTTTTCCAAAATTGCTGAACCTTTGACAAGTTTATTGAGTAAGAAAGCCAAATTTCATTGGTCTGACAAGTGTCAGGAATCTTTTGACAAGTTAAAGGCCATGCTTAAGAATGCACCAGTTCTTTCTACACCAAATTTCAGCCAATCATTTAAATTATCTGTTGATGCAAGTGATGTAGGGGTTGGTGGAGTATTGATTCAGGAAGACAAAAGTGGTGTGGATCACCCTGTGTGTTATTTTTCTAAAAAACTAAACAAGCACCAGAAAAATTATTCCACAATTGAGAAGGAATGTTTGGCTTTGATATTGGCTTTACAGCATTTTGAAGTGTATGTTACCTCAGCTCTTTCTCCAATTATTGTGTACAGTGATCACAATCCCCTTACTTTCATCAACAAAATGAAAGATAAAAATCGGAGATTGTTGAGATGGAGTTTGATATTGCAGGAATATAACATTGACATCAAACACATCAGAGGAAAAGACAATGTGATTGCAGATGCACTCTCACGTGCCTAGAAATGTAATATTGCTTGATGTAATTAAGTCCAGTATCATAAAACATGTTCTTATGTAATTTTGGTTATTATAGTATTAGATGTATATTCAAAAGAAAGCTTTATTACATAAATCTTTCTTTTTCTTTATGAGGGGAGGTGTTATGTATGATGTTTATATGGTGTTGCAGGTATTTAAGGAAATTATAAATGTTTCTTCACTTTAATATTTGCTTGAGTCTTAATGTTATCAGGAAAACCATGTTTAACTAGTGTCCTTGAATTAGGTTGTTTTGATCAATATAATGTTTTCTCAATTTGAAGGTCAAGGTTGATTTTTGTTTACAAGTAAAAGTTCCATTAAGATGACTCGTGTTCTAGAACATTCTGTCATGTGACCAATCTTTATATATACCATGTTTGGTGGACATTTTTTCAGTTTTGACATTACCATCAGTCTTGTAAAGAGCTATTACAGTTGTGAAAATTCATTCCAAATTCTAAGAGAGGAATTATTTTAAATATTCATTGGATTATAACAGTGCTCATAAACTTTTGGATTTTGGATTTTTAATTGATGATTTTGGAATTTAAGTGAACTTATTCAGAGATATTTTGGAGTACTTCATTTTGACATCAGCACATCAAAGATTTCTAGTACATCAGGACTTTGGAGACCATTAGCACATCATAACATTCAAGGACACAGCCGTGAATTCGGAACATTCTATATTTAGGACTTGTGATTAGAACAATCATTCTTATTGGATTATTAGGATTTCAAAACACATTACTGTAAGTGACTTTTGATTTTTCATTTTAATTATCTAGTAATAAATTGCTTGTTGATTTTTACTTGATTTGTTGGTTTCACTTTCTTTCTGTTACATTTTTCTTAGACCATAGAGTCGTAACAGAAATTGGGGGCTCGTCGTTCCGGGATCTGAATTTCTGTAAAGCATATTAGAGATATTAAATTTATCTTTGAAATTCATATTGATTAAGTCTCTGAATTTTTTTTTATCTTTGCAAAGATTTTAAATAGAGAATTTTTTTTGTGAGAAACCAACAAGCATTTACAATGGCAACTAATGTTCAGAATTTCATTTCAAAACCTACCCAGGAGGGGTTAGAGTGCATGAGAAAGGATGAGTTGCTCGAGCTTGCCAGAAAATACAGTCTATCTGAGGCAAAAGTATCATTGACAAAACAGGAGATAAAGATTATTTTGATTCAGTATTTAGTAGGAAAGGGAATTTTTGATAGCAGTGCTTTAAGTTTGAAGAGAAAGCCTGTATCTGGTTCTGACAGGAAATTAAGGGAATTAGAGTTAAAGAACCAGATTGATTTAGAATTGGCAAAGCTTCATATTCAGAGAGAGAGAGAGAAAGAAGAGAGGCAGATACAGATGGAGATGAGAAGGAAGAGAGGCAGATACAAATGCAGAAAGAAGAGAGGCAGATACAGATGGAGAGAGAGAAGGAAGAGAGGCAGGTACAAATGCAGAAAGAAGAGAGGCAGATACAGATGGAGAGAGAGAAGGAAGAGAGGCAGATACAAATGCAGAAAGAAGAGAGGCAGATACAGATGGAGAGAGAGAAGGAAGAGAGGCAGATACAAATGCAGAAAGAAGAGAGGCAGATACAAATGCAGATGCAAAGAGAAGAAAGGGAAATGCAATTTAAATTAAGAGAATTAGAACTGGCAAACAGAGCACACTCCACCTGTTTAAACACAAGTTCAGGTTTTGATGTTACTAGATATATTAGGTTAGTACCCCCCTTTTCAGGAAAAAGAAGTAGATAAATACTTTCTTCATTTCGAGAAAATAGCTGAAAACTTGAAATGGCCCAGAGAGCATTGGACTTTGTTATTACAAAGTGTACTTATTGGCAAAGCTCGTGAAGTCTACACTTCACTGTCAGTACAACAAAGCACTGATTATGATGTGGTTAAGGAGTACATCTTGAAAGCTTATGAGTTGCTACCAGAGGCATATCGACAAAGGTTTAGGAATTGTAGAAAAGAAACTGGACAAACTCATGTCGAATTTGCAAGGGATAAAGAACAACTATTTGATAGGTGGTGCTCAGCCAAGAAAGTTGATCAAGGTTATGATAACCTCCGACAGCTCGTATTAATTGAAGAGTTCAAGAGGTGTATCCATAGTGATGTTAAAACCTATCTTGACGAGCAGAATGTGGAAACTTTGGAAAATGCTGCTCGTATGGCTGATGATTATTCCTTGACTCACAAAATTTCATTTGGCAATAAATCGTCCTCTCAGCAGTTTTCTGGTAAAAAAACCATTTCAATCTCATTCGAGTACTTCCAAATTTCACAACAGCACAACTGTTAGGAATCAAACATCTGATAAGACTGATCAGAAATCCTTATCTCTTCCTACGTCCACTTATTGTAAAAAGAAAGGGCACGTTATTTCTGATTGCTTCAAGTTGAAAAATAAGCAACAGAGTAAAGACAGAGCTTTTCCAAATGCTCTTATTTCTACGAGGTCAAGGTCACGGTCTTGTATTGAAAGCAATACATTTGTTGGGTCAAACAAACCCCAGTCTGATTCTATTTTAGAGGCTTATGAACCATTCATGTCAGAAGGTTCTATATCACTTATTGGTGATTCTGCCAAACCTATCCCAATTAAAATATTAAGGGACACTGGAGCTTCTCCGAGTCTTTTATTATCAGGTACTTTGCCTTTGTCTGAGGAGTCTTCTTCAAGTGAAAGTGTTCTTGTTCAGGGAGTAGAGTGCGGCTTTGTAAATGTTCCTCTTCATTATGTAAATTTGGCATCAGACTTAGTTTCTGGACCTGTGACTGTTGGGGCAGTGACTTCTTTACCCATAGAGGGTATTCATTTATTACTAGGCAATGACCTAGCTGGAGATAAGGTTGTGGTTAATCCACTTGTAACTGACAAGCCTTGTTTGGATCAGAAAGTTGATCCTGTCGAAACTGAAATCCCTGATTTGTACCCTGCTTGTGCAGTTACTAGAGCTATGGCAAAAAGAGCTCTTGAGAGTGATGTTGATCAGGATATTATTCCTTTAGCTGACACATGTATTGGTCAGTCTTTTGATGAGCTCACCTTTTCCTCAGGTATTGATCAATCAAATGGTATTGATCACAGTGATCCTCTTTTGGCAACTCATTCTCTTTCTTCTAATCAGGATGACAAACGACAATCCCTTGTCGTTGAACAGGAGCAAGATCCCGAGATATCTTGTTTGTTTCAGAGGGCTATTAGTGAAACTGAAGCCACACAAGTTCCAGTGTGTTACTTTGTGAAAAATGGGGTCCTTATGAGGAAATGGAGAACACCTGATGTACCTGCTGGTGACGAGTGGTCAGTGAGCTATCCAATTGTTGTTCCTAAGTCATATCGACAGGAAATTCTTAATTTAGCCCATGAAACTCCTTTGGCTGGTCATTTAGGAGTCCGTAAGACTTATCACAAGATCTTGAATCATTTTTATTGGCCGAAACTGAAAAGTGATGTTTCTAAATACTGCAGATCTTGTCACACTTGTCAAATGGTAGGAAAACCCAATCAGAAGATACCTAAGGCTCATCTGCAACCTATTCCTGCATTTGATGAACCATTTAGTAGAATAATAGTAGACTGTGTTGGTCCTTTACCTAAAACCAAGTCAGGCAACCAATACTTGTTGACCATCATGTGTGCATCTACAAGATTTCCAGAGGCAATTCCTCTGAGAAATATAAAAACTAAAACTATTGTGAAAGCTTTGGTGAAGTTTTTACACTTGTTGGCCTTCCCAAATCTGTCCAGTCGGATCAAGGGTCAAATTTTATGTCTGGAATTTTCCAGCAAGTTATGCATGAATTAGGCATCCAACAGTTTAAATCTTCTGCCTATCACCCTGAAAGTCAAGGTGCTTTGGAAAGATTTCATCAAACTTTGAAGAATATGATTCGATCATATTGCTTTGATACAGAAAAGGATTGGGATGAGGGTGTTCATTTGTTGTTGTTTGCTGTTAGGGAATCAGTTCAAGAGTCGTTGGGTTTTAGTCCCTTTGAACTAGTTTTTGGTCATACTGTCCGTGGACCATTGAAATTATTGAAAGAGAAACTTCTTTCAAATGAAGATTCAAAGATTAATCTTCTTGATTATGTTTCTGATTTCAAATACAAGTTGTCAAAGGCCTGTGAAGTAGCAAGAACTAATCTTCACAATACCCAGTCAAAAATGAAATTAAGGTATGACAGAAATTCACAGGAAAGGAGTTTTAAACCTAGTGACAAAGTTCTGGCTCTCTTTCCCATACCTCAAAATCCTCTTCAGGCTAAATTCTATGGTCCTTATACCGTTGCAAAGAAAGTAAATGACTTAAATTATATCATTAACACTCCTGGGAGACAGAAACAGAAACAACTTTGTCATATAAATATGTTAAAGGAATATTTTGACAGAGATAGCCCAGCTAATTATTTAGTTAATTTAGTTGTACCTGTCCCACACAGTGAAGATATCAACGATGGAATACAATCAGACTATAGTGACTCTGGTATAACCAATCTTCGGAATTCAGAAATATTGAACAACCTAGACCAGAAACTTTCACATCTACAACAACAGGAAAGAAATGAACTAAAACAGCTATTACATGACTATGAGCACTTGTTTCCTGATGTTCCAACACGAACAAGTAAAATTTATCATGACGTTGACATTGTAGATTCTGCGCCTGTGAAACAGCATCCTTATAGGATGAATCCTCTCAAACAGAACTATCTGAAGAAAGACATTCAGTATCTACTGGAGAATGATTTCATAGAACCAAGTAAAAGTAACTGGAGTTCACCATGTATTCTTGTTCCCAAGCCAGATAATACATTCCGTATGTGTACTGACTATAGAAAAGTCAACAGTGTCACCAAAACTGATTCATTTCCAATCCCAAGAATGGACGATTGCATTGATAAAATTGGAAATGCGGAATATGTCACCAAGTTTGACCTTTTAAAAGGATTCTGGCAAATTCCACTGACGGAAAGGGCAAAAGAAATTTCAACATTTGTAACTCCAGATGGACTTTATCAATATAAAGTCATGCCGTTTGGAATGAAAAATTCGCCTGCAACGTTTCAAAGTCTGATGAACATGATAACATTTGGTCTTGATAATTGTGACGTTTATATCGATGACGTCATTATCTACAACAACACCTGGGAAGATCATTTGGAAACCATTCGAAAATTCTTCGATCGACTCAGCGATGCGAATCTGACAATTAATTTGAGCAAAAGTGAGTTTTGCCATGCTTGTGTCACATTTTTAGGACATATTGTGGGACAAGGTCAAGTTAAACCTATAGAAGCAAAGGTCAAAGCTATCTCTGAATTTCAAGTTCCAATTTGTTAAAAGCAACTGATGCGATTTCTAGGTATGGCTGGATATTATCGGAAATTTTGTTCCAATTTTTCCAAAATTGCTGAACCTTTGACAAGTTTATTGAGTAAGAAAGCCAAATTTCATTGGTCTGACAAGTGTCAGGAATCTTTTGACAAGTTAAAGGCCATGCTTAAGAATGCACCAGTTCTTTCTACACCAAATTTCAGCCAATCATTTAAATTATCTGTTGATGCAAGTGATGTAGGGGTTGGTGGAGTATTGATTCAGGAAGACAAAAGTGGTGTGGATCACCCTGTGTGTTATTTTTCTAAAAAACTAAACAAGCACCAGAAAAATTATTCCACAATTGAGAAGGAATGTTTGGCTTTGATATTGGCTTTACAGCATTTTGAAGTGTATGTTACCTCAGCTCTTTCTCCAATTATTGTGTACAGTGATCACAATCCCCTTACTTTCATCAACAAAATGAAAGATAAAAATCGGAGATTGTTGAGATGGAGTTTGATATTGCAGGAATATAACATTGACATCAAACACATCAGAGGAAAAGACAATGTGATTGCAGATGCACTCTCACGTGCCTAGAAATGTAATATTGCTTGATGTAATTAAGTCCAGTATCATAAAACATGTTCTTATGTAATTTTGGTTATTATAGTATTAGATGTATATTCAAAAGAAAGCTTTATTACATAAATCTTTCTTTTTCTTTATGAGGGGAGGTGTTATGTATGATGTTTATATGGTGTTGCAGGTATTTAAGGAAATTATAAATGTTTCTTCACTTTAATATTTGCTTGAGTCTTAATGTTATCAGGAAAACCATGTTTAACTAGTGTCCTTGAATTAGGTTGTTTTGATCAATATAATGTTTTCTCAATTTGAAGGTCAAGGTTGATTTTTGTTTACAAGTAAAAGTTCCATTAAGATGACTCGTGTTCTAGAACATTCTGTCATGTGACCAATCTTTATATATACCATGTTTGGTGGACATTTTTTCAGTTTTGACATTACCATCAGTCTTGTAAAGAGCTATTACAGTTGTGAAAATTCATTCCAAATTCTAAGAGAGGAATTATTTTAAATATTCATTGGATTATAACAGTGCTCATAAACTTTTGGATTTTGGATTTTTAATTGATGATTTTGGAATTTAAGTGAACTTATTCAGAGATATTTTGGAGTACTTCATTTTGACATCAGCACATCAAAGATTTCTAGTACATCAGGACTTTGGAGACCATTAGCACATCATAACATTCAAGGACACAGCCGTGAATTCGGAACATTCTATATTTAGGACTTGTGATTAGAACAATCATTCTTATTGGATTATTAGGATTTCAAAACACATTACTGTAAGTGACTTTTTGATTTTTCATTTTAATTATCTAGTAATAAATTGCTTGTTGATTTTTACTTGATTTGTTGGTTTCACTTTCTTTCTGTTACATTTTTCTTAGACCATAGAGTCGTAACAGAAATTGGGGGCTCGTCGTTCCGGGATCTGAATTTCTGTAAAGCATATTAGAGATATTAAATTTATCTTTGAAATTCATATTGATTAAGTCTCTGAATTTTTTTTTATCTTTGGCAAAGATTTTAAATAGAGAATTTTTTTGTGAGAAACCAACAAGCATTTACAATGGCAACTAATGTTCAGAATTTCATTTCAAAACCTACCCAGGAGGGGTTAGAGTGCATGAGAAAGGATGAGTTGCTCGAGCTTGCCAGAAAATACAGTCTATCTGAGGCAAAAGTATCATTGACAAAACAGGAGATAAAGATTATTTTGATTCAGTATTTAGTAGGAAAGGGAATTTTTGATAGCAGTGCTTTAAGTTTGAAGAGAAAGCCTGTATCTGGTTCTGACAGGAAATTAAGGGAATTAGAGTTAAAGAACCAGATTGATTTAGAATTGGCAAAGCTTCATATTCAGAGAGAGAGAGAGAAAGAAGAGAGGCAGATACAGATGGAGATGAGAAGGAAGAGAGGCAGATACAAATGCAGAAAGAAGAGAGGCAGATACAGATGGAGAGAGAGAAGGAAGAGAGGCAGGTACAAATGCAGAAAGAAGAGAGGCAGATACAGATGGAGAGAGAGAAGGAAGAGAGGCAGATACAAATGCAGAAAGAAGAGAGGCAGATACAGATGGAGAGAGAGAAGGAAGAGAGGCAGATACAAATGCAGAAAGAAGAGAGGCAGATACAGATGGAGAGAGAGAAGGAAGAGAGGCAGATACAAATGCAGAAAGAAGAGAGGCAGATACAAATGCAGATGCAAAGAGAAGAAAGGGAAATGCAATTTAAATTAAGAGAATTAGAACTGGCAAACAGAGCACACTCCACCTGTTTAAACACAAGTTCAGGTTTTGATGTTACTAGATATATTAGGTTAGTACCCCCTTTTCAGGAAAAAGAAGTAGATAAATACTTTCTTCATTTCGAGAAAATAGCTGAAAACTTGAAATGGCCCAGAGAGCATTGGACTTTGTTATTACAAAGTGTACTTATTGGCAAAGCTCGTGAAGTCTACACTTCACTGTCAGTACAACAAAGCACTGATTATGATGTGGTTAAGGAGTACATCTTGAAAGCTTATGAGTTGCTACCAGAGGCATATCGACAAAGGTTTAGGAATTGTAGAAAAGAAACTGGACAAACTCATGTCGAATTTGCAAGGGATAAAGAACAACTATTTGATAGGTGGTGCTCAGCCAAGAAAGTTGATCAAGGTTATGATAACCTCCGACAGCTCGTATTAATTGAAGAGTTCAAGAGGTGTATCCATAGTGATGTTAAAACCTATCTTGACGAGCAGAATGTGGAAACTTTGGAAAATGCTGCTCGTATGGCTGATGATTATTCCTTGACTCACAAAATTTCATTTGGCAATAAATCGTCCTCTCAGCAGTTTTCTGGTAAAAAACCATTTCAATCTCATTCGAGTACTTCCAAATTTCACAACAGCACAACTGTTAGGAATCAAACATCTGATAAGACTGATCAGAAATCCTTATCTCTTCCTACGTCCACTTATTGTAAAAAGAAAGGGCACGTTATTTCTGATTGCTTCAAGTTGAAAAATAAGCAACAGAGTAAAGACAGAGCTTTTCCAAATGCTCTTATTTCTACGAGGTCAAGGTCACGGTCTTGTATTGAAAGCAATACATTTGTTGGGTCAAACAAACCCCAGTCTGATTCTATTTTAGAGGCTTATGAACCATTCATGTCAGAAGGTTCTATATCACTTATTGGTGATTCTGCCAAACCTATCCCAATTAAAATATTAAGGGACACTGGAGCTTCTCCGAGTCTTTTATTATCAGGTACTTTGCCTTTGTCTGAGGAGTCTTCTTCAAGTGAAAGTGTTCTTGTTCAGGGAGTAGAGTGCGGCTTTGTAAATGTTCCTCTTCATTATGTAAATTTGGCATCAGACTTAGTTTCTGGACCTGTGACTGTTGGGGCAGTGACTTCTTTACCCATAGAGGGTATTCATTTATTACTAGGCAATGACCTAGCTGGAGATAAGGTTGTGGTTAATCCACTTGTAACTGACAAGCCTTGTTTGGATCAGAAAGTTGATCCTGTCGAAACTGAAATCCCTGATTTGTACCCTGCTTGTGCAGTTACTAGAGCTATGGCAAAAAGAGCTCTTGAGAGTGATGTTGATCAGGATATTATTCCTTTAGCTGACACATGTATTGGTCAGTCTTTTGATGAGCTCACCTTTTCCTCAGGTATTGATCAATCAAATGGTATTGATCACAGTGATCCTCTTTTGGCAACTCATTCTCTTTCTTCTAATCAGGATGACAAACGACAATCCCTTGTCGTTGAACAGGAGCAAGATCCCGAGATATCTTGTTTGTTTCAGAGGGCTATTAGTGAAACTGAAGCCACACAAGTTCCAGTGTGTTACTTTGTGAAAAATGGGGTCCTTATGAGGAAATGGAGAACACCTGATGTACCTGCTGGTGACGAGTGGTCAGTGAGCTATCCAATTGTTGTTCCTAAGTCATATCGACAGGAAATTCTTAATTTAGCCCATGAAACTCCTTTGGCTGGTCATTTAGGAGTCCGTAAGACTTATCACAAGATCTTGAATCATTTTTATTGGCCGAAACTGAAAAGTGATGTTTCTAAATACTGCAGATCTTGTCACACTTGTCAAATGGTAGGAAAACCCAATCAGAAGATACCTAAGGCTCATCTGCAACCTATTCCTGCATTTGATGAACCATTTAGTAGAATAATAGTAGACTGTGTTGGTCCTTTACCTAAAACCAAGTCAGGCAACCAATACTTGTTGACCATCATGTGTGCATCTACAAGATTTCCAGAGGCAATTCCTCTGAGAAATATAAAAACTAAAACTATTGTGAAAGCTTTGGTGAAGTTTTTACACTTGTTGGCCTTCCCAAATCTGTCCAGTCGGATCAAGGGTCAAATTTTATGTCTGGAATTTTCCAGCAAGTTATGCATGAATTAGGCATCCAACAGTTTAAATCTTCTGCCTATCACCCTGAAAGTCAAGGTGCTTTGGAAAGATTTCATCAAACTTTGAAGAATATGATTCGATCATATTGCTTTGATACAGAAAAGGATTGGGATGAGGGTGTTCATTTGTTGTTGTTTGCTGTTAGGGAATCAGTTCAAGAGTCGTTGGGTTTTAGTCCCTTTGAACTAGTTTTTGGTCATACTGTCCGTGGACCATTGAAATTATTGAAAGAGAAACTTCTTTCAAATGAAGATTCAAAGATTAATCTTCTTGATTATGTTTCTGATTTCAAATACAAGTTGTCAAAGGCCTGTGAAGTAGCAAGAACTAATCTTCACAATACCCAGTCAAAAATGAAATTAAGGTATGACAGAAATTCACAGGAAAGGAGTTTTAAACCTAGTGACAAAGTTCTGGCTCTCTTTCCCATACCTCAAAATCCTCTTCAGGCTAAATTCTATGGTCCTTATACCGTTGCAAAGAAAGTAAATGACTTAAATTATATCATTAACACTCCTGGGAGACAGAAACAGAAACAACTTTGTCATATAAATATGTTAAAGGAATATTTTGACAGAGATAGCCCAGCTAATTATTTAGTTAATTTAGTTGTACCTGTCCCACACAGTGAAGATATCAACGATGGAATACAATCAGACTATAGTGACTCTGGTATAACCAATCTTCGGAATTCAGAAATATTGAACAACCTAGACCAGAAACTTTCACATCTACAACAACAGGAAAGAAATGAACTAAAACAGCTATTACATGACTATGAGCACTTGTTTCCTGATGTTCCAACACGAACAAGTAAAATTTATCATGACGTTGACATTGTAGATTCTGCGCCTGTGAAACAGCATCCTTATAGGATGAATCCTCTCAAACAGAACTATCTGAAGAAAGACATTCAGTATCTACTGGAGAATGATTTCATAGAACCAAGTAAAAGTAACTGGAGTTCACCATGTATTCTTGTTCCCAAGCCAGATAATACATTCCGTATGTGTACTGACTATAGAAAAGTCAACAGTGTCACCAAAACTGATTCATTTCCAATCCCAAGAATGGACGATTGCATTGATAAAATTGGAAATGCGGAATATGTCACCAAGTTTGACCTTTTAAAAGGATTCTGGCAAATTCCACTGACGGAAAGGGCAAAAGAAATTTCAACATTTGTAACTCCAGATGGACTTTATCAATATAAAGTCATGCCGTTTGGAATGAAAAATTCGCCTGCAACGTTTCAAAGTCTGATGAACATGATAACATTTGGTCTTGATAATTGTGACGTTTATATCGATGACGTCATTATCTACAACAACACCTGGGAAGATCATTTGGAAACCATTCGAAAATTCTTCGATCGACTCAGCGATGCGAATCTGACAATTAATTTGAGCAAAAGTGAGTTTTGCCATGCTTGTGTCACATTTTTAGGACATATTGTGGGACAAGGTCAAGTTAAACCTATAGAAGCAAAGGTCAAAGCTATCTCTGAATTTCAAGTTCCAATTTGTTAAAAGCAACTGATGCGATTTCTAGGTATGGCTGGATATTATCGGAAATTTTGTTCCAATTTTTCCAAAATTGCTGAACCTTTGACAAGTTTATTGAGTAAGAAAGCCAAATTTCATTGGTCTGACAAGTGTCAGGAATCTTTTGACAAGTTAAAGGCCATGCTTAAGAATGCACCAGTTCTTTCTACACCAAATTTCAGCCAATCATTTAAATTATCTGTTGATGCAAGTGATGTAGGGGTTGGTGGAGTATTGATTCAGGAAGACAAAAGTGGTGTGGATCACCCTGTGTGTTATTTTTCTAAAAAACTAAACAAGCACCAGAAAAATTATTCCACAATTGAGAAGGAATGTTTGGCTTTGATATTGGCTTTACAGCATTTTGAAGTGTATGTTACCTCAGCTCTTTCTCCAATTATTGTGTACAGTGATCACAATCCCCTTACTTTCATCAACAAAATGAAAGATAAAAATCGGAGATTGTTGAGATGGAGTTTGATATTGCAGGAATATAACATTGACATCAAACACATCAGAGGAAAAGACAATGTGATTGCAGATGCACTCTCACGTGCCTAGAAATGTAATATTGCTTGATGTAATTAAGTCCAGTATCATAAAACATGTTCTTATGTAATTTTGGTTATTATAGTATTAGATGTATATTCAAAAGAAAGCTTTATTACATAAATCTTTCTTTTTCTTTATGAGGGGAGGTGTTATGTATGATGTTTATATGGTGTTGCAGGTATTTAAGGAAATTATAAATGTTTCTTCACTTTAATATTTGCTTGAGTCTTAATGTTATCAGGAAAACCATGTTTAACTAGTGTCCTTGAATTAGGTTGTTTTGATCAATATAATGTTTTCTCAATTTGAAGGTCAAGGTTGATTTTTGTTTACAAGTAAAAGTTCCATTAAGATGACTCGTGTTCTAGAACATTCTGTCATGTGACCAATCTTTATATATACCATGTTTGGTGGACATTTTTTCAGTTTTGACATTACCATCAGTCTTGTAAAGAGCTATTACAGTTGTGAAAATTCATTCCAAATTCTAAGAGAGGAATTATTTTAAATATTCATTGGATTATAACAGTGCTCATAAACTTTTGGATTTTGGATTTTTAATTGATGATTTTGGAATTTAAGTGAACTTATTCAGAGATATTTTGGAGTACTTCATTTTGACATCAGCACATCAAAGATTTCTAGTACATCAGGACTTTGGAGACCATTAGCACATCATAACATTCAAGGACACAGCCGTGAATTCGGAACATTCTATATTTAGGACTTGTGATTAGAACAATCATTCTTATTGGATTATTAGGATTTCAAAACACATTACTGTAAGTGACTTTTTGATTTTTCATTTTAATTATCTAGTAATAAATTGCTTGTTGATTTTTACTTGATTTGTTGGTTTCACTTTCTTTCTGTTACATTTTTCTTAGACCATAGAGTCGTAACAGAAATTGGGGGCTCGTCGTTCCGGGATCTGAATTTCTGTAAAGCATATTAGAGATATTAAATTTATCTTTGAAATTCATATTGATTAAGTCTCTGAATTTTTTTTTTATCTTTGGCAAAGATTTTAAATAGAGAATTTTTTTGTGAGAAACCAACAAGCATTTACAATGGCAACTAATGTTCAGAATTTCATTTCAAAACCTACCCAGGAGGGGTTAGAGTGCATGAGAAAGGATGAGTTGCTCGAGCTTGCCAGAAAATACAGTCTATCTGAGGCAAAAGTATCATTGACAAAACAGGAGATAAAGATTATTTTGATTCAGTATTTAGTAGGAAAGGGAATTTTTGATAGCAGTGCTTTAAGTTTGAAGAGAAAGCCTGTATCTGGTTCTGACAGGAAATTAAGGGAATTAGAGTTAAAGAACCAGATTGATTTAGAATTGGCAAAGCTTCATATTCAGAGAGAGAGAGAGAAAGAAGAGAGGCAGATACAGATGGAGATGAGAAGGAAGAGAGGCAGATACAAATGCAGAAAGAAGAGAGGCAGATACAGATGGAGAGAGAGAAGGAAGAGAGGCAGGTACAAATGCAGAAAGAAGAGAGGCAGATACAGATGGAGAGAGAGAAGGAAGAGAGGCAGATACAAATGCAGAAAGAAGAGAGGCAGATACAGATGGAGAGAGAGAAGGAAGAGAGGCAGATACAAATGCAGAAAGAAGAGAGGCAGATACAAATGCAGATGCAAAGAGAAGAAAGGGAAATGCAATTTAAATTAAGAGAATTAGAACTGGCAAACAGAGCACACTCCACCTGTTTAAACACAAGTTCAGGTTTTGATGTTACTAGATATATTAGGTTAGTACCCCCTTTTCAGGAAAAAGAAGTAGATAAATACTTTCTTCATTTCGAGAAAATAGCTGAAAACTTGAAATGGCCCAGAGAGCATTGGACTTTGTTATTACAAAGTGTACTTATTGGCAAAGCTCGTGAAGTCTACACTTCACTGTCAGTACAACAAAGCACTGATTATGATGTGGTTAAGGAGTACATCTTGAAAGCTTATGAGTTGCTACCAGAGGCATATCGACAAAGGTTTAGGAATTGTAGAAAAGAAACTGGACAAACTCATGTCGAATTTGCAAGGGATAAAGAACAACTATTTGATAGGTGGTGCTCAGCCAAGAAAGTTGATCAAGGTTATGATAACCTCCGACAGCTCGTATTAATTGAAGAGTTCAAGAGGTGTATCCATAGTGATGTTAAAACCTATCTTGACGAGCAGAATGTGGAAACTTTGGAAAATGCTGCTCGTATGGCTGATGATTATTCCTTGACTCACAAAATTTCATTTGGCAATAAATCGTCCTCTCAGCAGTTTTCTGGTAAAAAACCATTTCAATCTCATTCGAGTACTTCCAAATTTCACAACAGCACAACTGTTAGGAATCAAACATCTGATAAGACTGATCAGAAATCCTTATCTCTTCCTACGTCCACTTATTGTAAAAAGAAAGGGCACGTTATTTCTGATTGCTTCAAGTTGAAAAATAAGCAACAGAGTAAAGACAGAGCTTTTCCAAATGCTCTTATTTCTACGAGGTCAAGGTCACGGTCTTGTATTGAAAGCAATACATTTGTTGGGTCAAACAAACCCCAGTCTGATTCTATTTTAGAGGCTTATGAACCATTCATGTCAGAAGGTTCTATATCACTTATTGGTGATTCTGCCAAACCTATCCCAATTAAAATATTAAGGGACACTGGAGCTTCTCCGAGTCTTTTATTATCAGGTACTTTGCCTTTGTCTGAGGAGTCTTCTTCAAGTGAAAGTGTTCTTGTTCAGGGAGTAGAGTGCGGCTTTGTAAATGTTCCTCTTCATTATGTAAATTTGGCATCAGACTTAGTTTCTGGACCTGTGACTGTTGGGGCAGTGACTTCTTTACCCATAGAGGGTATTCATTTATTACTAGGCAATGACCTAGCTGGAGATAAGGTTGTGGTTAATCCACTTGTAACTGACAAGCCTTGTTTGGATCAGAAAGTTGATCCTGTCGAAACTGAAATCCCTGATTTGTACCCTGCTTGTGCAGTTACTAAAGCTATGGCAAAAAGAGCTCTTGAGAGTGATGTTGATCAGGATATTATTCCTTTAGCTGACACATGTATTGGTCAGTCTTTTGATGAGCTCACCTTTTCCTCAGGTATTGATCAATCAAATGGTATTGATCACAGTGATCCTCTTTTGGCAACTCATTCTCTTTCTTCTAATCAGGATGACAAACGACAATCCCTTGTCGTTGAACAGGAGCAAGATCCCGAGATATCTTGTTTGTTTCAGAGGGCTATTAGTGAAACTGAAGCCACACAAGTTCCAGTGTGTTACTTTGTGAAAAATGGGGTCCTTATGAGGAAATGGAGAACACCTGATGTACCTGCTGGTGACGAGTGGTCAGTGAGCTATCCAATTGTTGTTCCTAAGTCATATCGACAGGAAATTCTTAATTTAGCCCATGAAACTCCTTTGGCTGGTCATTTAGGAGTCCGTAAGACTTATCACAAGATCTTGAATCATTTTTATTGGCCGAAACTGAAAAGTGATGTTTCTAAATACTGCAGATCTTGTCACACTTGTCAAATGGTAGGAAAACCCAATCAGAAGATACCTAAGGCTCATCTGCAACCTATTCCTGCATTTGATGAACCATTTAGTAGAATAATAGTAGACTGTGTTGGTCCTTTACCTAAAACCAAGTCAGGCAACCAATACTTGTTGACCATCATGTGTGCATCTACAAGATTTCCAGAGGCAATTCCTCTGAGAAATATAAAAACTAAAACTATTGTGAAAGCTTTGGTGAAGTTTTTACACTTGTTGGCCTTCCCAAATCTGTCCAGTCGGATCAAGGGTCAAATTTTATGTCTGGAATTTTCCAACAAGTTATGCATGAATTAGGCATCCAACAGTTTAAATCTTCTGCCTATCACCCTGAAAGTCAAGGTGCTTTGGAAAGATTTCATCAAACTTTGAAGAATATGATTCGATCATATTGCTTTGATACAGAAAAGGATTGGGATGAGGGTGTTCATTTGTTGTTGTTTGCTGTTAGGGAATCAGTTCAAGAGTCGTTGGGTTTTAGTCCCTTTGAACTAGTTTTTGGTCATACTGTCCGTGGACCATTGAAATTATTGAAAGAGAAACTTCTTTCAAATGAAGATTCAAAGATTAATCTTCTTGATTATGTTTCTGATTTCAAATACAAGTTGTCAAAGGCCTGTGAAGTAGCAAGAACTAATCTTCACAATACCCAGTCAAAAATGAAATTAAGGTATGACAGAAATTCACAGGAAAGGAGTTTTAAACCTAGTGACAAAGTTCTGGCTCTCTTTCCCATACCTCAAAATCCTCTTCAGGCTAAATTCTATGGTCCTTATACCGTTGCAAAGAAAGTAAATGACTTAAATTATATCATTAACACTCCTGGGAGACAGAAACAGAAACAACTTTGTCATATAAATATGTTAAAGGAATATTTTGACAGAGATAGCCCAGCTAATTATTCAGTTAATTTAGTTGTACCTGTCCCACACAGTGAAGATATCAACGATGGAATACAATCAGACTATAGTGACTCTGGTATAACCAATCTTCGGAATTCAGAAATATTGAACAACCTAGACCAGAAACTTTCACATCTACAACAACAGGAAAGAAATGAACTAAAACAGCTATTACATGACTATGAGCACTTGTTTCCTGATGTTCCAACACGAACAAGTAAAATTTATCATGACGTTGACATTGTAGATTCTGCGCCTGTGAAACAGCATCCTTATAGGATGAATCCTCTCAAACAGAACTATCTGAAGAAAGAAATTCAGTATCTACTGGAGAATGATTTCATAGAACCAAGTAAAAGTAACTGGAGTTCACCATGTATTCTTGTTCCCAAGCCAGATAATACATTCCGTATGTGTACTGACTATAGAAAAGTCAACAGTGTCACCAAAACTGATTCATTTCCAATCCCAAGAATGGACGATTGCATTGATAAAATTGGAAATGCGGAATATGTCACCAAGTTTGACCTTTTAAAAGGATTCTGGCAAATTCCACTGACGGAAAGGGCAAAAGAAATTTCAACATTTGTAACTCCAGATGGACTTTATCAATATAAAGTCATGCCGTTTGGAATGAAAAATTCGCCTGCAACGTTTCAAAGTCTGATGAACATGATAACATTTGGTCTTGATAATTGTGACGCTTATATCGATGACGTCATTATCTACAACAACACCTGGGAAGATCATTTGGAAACCATTCGAAAATTCTTCGATCGACTCAGCGATGCGAATCTGACAATTAATTTGAGCAAAAGTGAGTTTTGCCATGCTTGTGTCACATTTTTAGGACATATTGTGGGACAAGGTCAAGTTAAACCTATAGAAGCAAAGGTCAAAGCTATCTCTGAATTTCAAGTTCCAATTTGTTAAAAGCAACTGATGCGATTTCTAGGTATGGCTGGATATTATCGGAAATTTTGTTCCAATTTTTCCAAAATTGCTGAACCTTTGACAAGTTTATTGAGTAAGAAAGCCAAATTTCATTGGTCTGACAAGTGTCAGGAATCTTTTGACAAGTTAAAGGCCATGCTTAAGAATGCACCAGTTCTTTCTGCACCAAATTTCAGCCAATCATTTAAATTATCTGTTGATGCAAGTGATGTAGGGGTTGGTGGAGTATTGATTCAGGAAGACAAAAGTGGTGTGGATCACCCTGTGTGTTATTTTTCTAAAAAACTAAACAAGCACCAGAAAAATTATTCCACAATTGAGAAGGAATGTTTGGCTTTGATATTGGCTTTACAGCATTTTGAAGTGTATGTTACCTCAGCTCTTTCTCCAATTATTGTGTACAGTGATCACAATCCCCTTACTTTCATCAACAAAATGAAAGATAAAAATCGGAGATTGTTGAGATGGAGTTTGATATTGCAGGAATATAACATTGACATCAAACACATCAGAGGAAAAGACAATGTGATTGCAGATGCACTCTCACGTGCCTAGAAATGTAATATTGCTTGATGTAATTAAGTCCAGTATCATAAAACATGTTCTTATGTAATTTTGGTTATTATAGTATTAGATGTATATTCAAAAGAAAGCTTTATTACATAAATCTTTCTTTTTCTTTATGAGGGGAGGTGTTATGTATGATGTTTATATGGTGTTGCAGGTATTTAAGGAAATTATAAATGTTTCTTCACTTTAATATTTGCTTGAGTCTTAATGTTATCAGGAAAACCATGTTTAACTAGTGTCCTTGAATTAGGTTGTTTTGATCAATATAATGTTTTCTCAATTTGAAGGTCAAGGTTGATTTTTGTTTACAAGTAAAAGTTCCATTAAGATGACTCATGTTCTAGAACATTCTGTCATGTGACCAATCTTTATATATACCATGTTTGGTGGACATTTTTTCAGTTTTGACATTACCATCAGTCTTGTAAAGAGCTATTACAGTTGTGAAAATTCATTCCAAATTCTAAGAGAGGAATTATTTTAAATATTCATTGGATTATAACAGTGCTCATAAACTTTTGGATTTTGGATTTTTAATTGATGATTTTGGAATTTAAGTGAACTTATTCAGAGATATTTTGGAGTACTTCATTTTGACATCAGCACATCAAAGATTTCTAGTACATCAGGACTTTGGAGACCATTAGCACATCATAACATTCAAGGACACAGCCGTGAATTCGGAACATTCTATATTTAGGACTTGTGATTAGAACAATCATTCTTATTGGATTATTAGGATTTCAAAACACATTACTGTAAGTGACTTTTTGATTTTTCATTTTAATTTTCTAGTAATAAATTGCTTGTTGATTTTTACTTGATTTGTTGGTTTCACTTTCTTTCTGTTACATTTTTCTTAGACCATAGAGTCGTAACAATACCATCTTACAATAGTAGACACTCCTACTCTAAGGGTGGGTATTTCCTTGTTTTTCTATTCAAGTTTTTGGGGACTCATCAGCCTCCCACCAAACTGGCAAATTCAGCTACACAATAGCAACAGGTTACGTATTGCTGATATTAAAATGTAGTTTGTTTTTTGTTTTTTTATTTATTCTCGGGGGGGGGGGTAAAACTAATTTTAATGATGTAATACTTACATGTTGCTATTGCCAGATTCCCTTATCCCAACCTGTACTGATGTCCCACTAATGATCTTCGTCCTTAAAAAGGATGTAGACTACTGGGCATGCACCAGGTCATAGGGTAGGCTTCTGGAATCTTCCAGAAAGGCACCCCATGGGAGGGTGAATTCTCATCATATAGACGAGGGTAATTTCTGTCCCGGAAAGGTTAGCTACACACATCATTAAAATTAGTTTACCCCCCCAAAAAAAAAAAAATTAATAAAAAAACTAAATTTTTCACTAAAAGACATATTGTGATGTCTAGTTGGTCCTAAATCAAAATGGTGCCATTTTGATGTCTAATATGGCCACCACAGTTGCCGTCTTGAAATTTTTTTAATCTCTACTCCCCTGAACTAAAGTAAAGTTGTCATGGTGTTTTCATCATAAGACTTCTTATGATGACTAGTTGGTCCTAAATCAAAATGGTGCTAATTTGATGTTCAATATGGCCACCACAGCAGCCATCTTGAATTTTTTTTAATCGCTCTTCCTGGACAAAAGTAGAATTGTCATGGGGTTTTCACCAGAAGACTTCTTATGATGTCTAGCTGGTCCTAAATGAAACTGGTGCCGCTCAGACATCCAATATGACTGCCACAGTGGCCATCTTGAAGTCTTGTTATCACTACTCCTCCTAAATGGATGATCATATCAACATGGGGTTTTTGCTAACAACTTCTTATGATTCTTGTTTGTCCTAAATAAAAATGGTGCTGCTCAGACTACCAATATGGCCACGACAATGGCCATCTTCAAACTCTTGTAATCACTACTTCTCCTAGATGGCTGATCATATCAATATTGTGCTTTTACCAAAAGACTTCTTATGATGTCTAGTTGATCCTAAACGGAAATGGTGCCAATCTGATATCCAGTATAGCAACCATGGCAGCCATCTTGAAAATATTGTTATCATTACTCCCAAAAAAAATAAAAGTCATATCAACATTGGGTTTCCACCAGAAGACTTCTTATGGTGCCTTGTTGGTCCTAAATGAGCTCTTCTTTGTTCTAAATGAAAATGGTGCCAATCTGACATCCAATATGTTCACCACAGCAGCTAATTTGAAAGTCTTGCAATTGCTGATGAATATCATTATCAGAGATGGTTTCAACACTCAGCAGTTAAAAGGAAGAAATGGTGTTATCTTGAATTCCTGGAAATTCTTTTCAGCTAGTAGAGTGTCAGTCCTTTTGAAGGGCTTATATTTAAAATTTGTCAACATCAATGCCAAAACCTTCTTTTTTAATTCTGTGGGTAGTCTATAATTTGTGCTATTGGGTTTTGAAACATTATAGCTCATAATATTAATACATTATTGGTAAAAAGTAAATGATTTCCATGAGAAACATTTCTGAGGTTGGTATGTAATTTTCTGCATCAAAATTTAGTTACATGAAAAATCTGTTTTTCTTGATTTAAAAATATCACTTCTTTCTCATGTTTTTTTAAAGAACTTTTAGTTAGGTAAAATCATTATTATTTGTGTAAAAAAAGTGGCTCAAACCATAGATCTACACCTTTTCTTGCAAAACAAGCTTTGAAATCTGATTTATTTTGTTATCTTAAAGCCTTTGCAAAAATTCTGCCGAGGGTTTCAGATATTTTTGTTCTCATTCATCAACGGATGCTACTTGTAAAGTTTCACTCCTCATGGAAGTTCGCAGAATGTCCTGAGCTGCCTGTATAATCCCTTTGATGTCCATTGTCATTTCCATTTCCTGTGTTATTTATTCCTTTGAAAAACATGTACAAATATATTACAGAGTGCAATCAGTCATTATAAATATTCATAAAGTCATGTACGCACAAATTATAGACAAAAACTAATTGACTTCCTGCATTTAAGGAGGATGCTCTGCCCACTATTTACCATACAGTGATTTTTCTTTTAAAACTGGATTTTGTTTCTTTGAAAAATCAATCTTGATGATCGACACTGAGGACATTTAAGTATGTATTGATAATTTAATAACAATTGGATGGGAAATGTTAAGGTTATGAAGATTTGAAACTGCTTATGTTAGATAGTACAACCCACAGAGTTGACCCACAGGGTCCTGACAGACAATTTCACCAACCCCATGTGGAGAAAAAATGTTAGGTAAACATAAAACCAAGTGATTGGATTGATCAGCATAACACAGGAGTTTCAGTTACATGCTGGTTGATTCACAATCATTGTACTAGGCTGAGAAGTGAATAAAGTGACCGTGTATACACACCTGCAGACTGAACTACTGTCAATGTATGTTGATTTGTTAGTCCAAGTTAAACTCGTGCGTATGATACAATACAACACATGTATACATACATACATGTTAAAAGATAAAAACTGAAGTTATGTTTTGATTGAATTCACAAACAAATTATTTTTTCAGTAAGTTCAATATTTAATGTCTATTAGGTTAAGTTTTAGGACTTCAAATGTCTGTGCTTTTTCCAATTTTCTAAACCACTGTAATATCCTTATAAGTTAGGATGATCTAATAAGGTATTTACAAAAGACATTTTTATTATACTCTAAAAAATAATTATAGGAAAATTGATTATTCCAATTAGAAAACTTTGGAGGAACATGTTCTGTGGTAACCAAATTGATCAATGTCATGATGAACTCACCTGGATCCTGGTATGATATTTTCAGTTTATAAATCTAATGTTTTGCAGTCATGTCAGAAATTCAGTCAGATCCAAACTTTTATTGCATAAAAAAGCACAACAACAAATAGAAAAATACAAATGGCAGTTCTATGTAACCATATTTCTTATACATCCACATCACTTTCTATGAAGTGAAATAATTTTATCCTTTGTTTCAGTGCAATATATACCGAAGAGAAATACATGACTGGAGACTGTAAATGTGTGATAAAAGCTGTTGCATGTATTGAATGGTATGTAGAGAAAGTACAGGTGGTAACGATATTAAAGTATGTGATATCTGAACTCTGTTGCTCAAATTAGTGATCAATCAATGGCATAATAGAAATACAGCACTCCCTAACTATAAGGCTCTTTATTATAACACATTTCCTGTTATAATGCAAGTATGGTCATGGATCCCATTTCATTAAGTGGTTGCAAAAATTATATTTTAATATCAGTAATAGAGTAAACCTGTTGCTGTTGTGTAGCTAATCTTTCTGGGATGAAAGTTACCCTCGTATGTATCTTGAGAATTCATCCTCCCATAGATGGAAGATTCTACCAGAAGCCTTCCCCTATAACCCGGCGCATGCCCAGTAGTCATCATCTTTGTTCGGATGTCGCCATCTTTATGGTTGGAAAATTTACGCTCTACAAAAAATTGCCTTCACTTCACGTCTGTTTGCGTGAATTGGGCATTTTTATTATGTGTATAATATTTTTTAAGGTATTTACCCTCAGTCCAAGTGTTTTTCAAGGTGTGGAATTAAGCTCTTGAGAGTTGGGCATTTTCGGTTACGGTTTTTCTTTACCTTGCCATTAGTTAAACCCCCTACAGGTTGTTAGGGTAACCTTTTGTTGTGTCTTTTCCAATTAGGTTCAATTGATTTAGTTTTGTTTTCCTATCTTTGGGTAAGTATTAATCTCCCTATCCCTACCATTCTGGTTTGTGGCCTCCCTTGCCTTTATTTTGTTGAGATACGAATCTCCAAAATTTTACATTATAATATATTCATTAATTGCAGAGTTCGACTCAATTGTGTGCTTAGAGTTCACACACCTTTTTTATGGCAATTTGAAGGATAATATTCCATTTTAATCCCAATTATTAAACCCTACCTTTGCTTTCTTCATCTCCAATACTCAGTTCAGTTCTTTGGATTAAAACTTCAGTTGTTGTTGTTTTGATTCATATTAATTAGAGACTTACTGGGCAGGTGAAGTATTGTTGTTTAATTTGCATTCAGTCTTGTTTCCATGCAAATTCATATACATTATATTCATTATACAAGATTTGTTCTTGTTTTCAGAGTTTTTCTTTTCAACAATGTCTAAGAGACAAAGTGTTGGTAAGTGTGGACATAAGAAAGCCCACTGGGATTCACACCCCACCTGCCTGGTACGTACAAGTTATGTAAGGACAGATGGCTGTCCTTTTTGTTCTCTATGGTCTGACGAGGTCTGGGACCTCACCAAAAATAGACGTACATAGAAGGAGAGGAAAAAGGCATACTCTTCTTCTTCAGAATTTTCAGGTTTTTCCTTTTTGTGGTAGTGGACACTCCTGTAAGGGTGAGTATTTCCTTGTTTTCTTTTCCATTTGTTTGAGGTCATCAAACTAGCAAATTCAGCTATGTAATAGCAACAGGTAACTGTATTAGTGATGTTAAAATGTACTGGGGGGGGGGGGGGTAAACTAATTTTAATTATGCAATACTTAACTGTTACTATTGCCATATTAACTCCTCCCAACCCTCACTGATATCCCACTCATGGTCTTTGTCCTCAAAATAGATGATGACTATTGGGCAGTGTTTTTTGAAACATGTTTAGTGTGAATAGACCAAATTAGATTGTTATCTTCAAAGAATTTTATCATGTGAGGTCATATTAAGGTTCACACTGTCAAAGAGAACTTGGAGTTTGTCGCTGTCTAGCCTTGCTCTCTTTTGTTATGTTGTAACTATTAAGGCATTTGTTTTGTTTCTGTATTAATAACAGAGGTCTGAGGATAGAAGCCTGTGGTGCTCCACAATTAATATTTTCACTTTTAGAAAGGTGACCATTTAAAACTACTTTCTGCACTCTATCAGTTAAGTAAGAAGTAAACCAGTTTAGGGAGTTTTCATTACATTGATAGATTTTCAGTTTTTCAAGCAAAATTCCACGGCTTGCAAGATCAAAAACTTTATATGAAAATCAATCATAAATAGTGCCAACCATTTTCCCTTTATCTAATGCTTTCAGCCATTTATCAATTATAGATATGAGTGCAGTTTCGCACGAGTGATTCTGTTGAAAACTAGACTGATTATCATGAATAAGATTGTAAGTATTGAAATAGTTGATAAGAATCATGTACATGTTTTTCTACTAATTTGAAAAGACAAGGAAGGATAGAGACGGGTCTGTAGTTATTCTCATCATCTTTTCTTTAAGCTTAATGCAATGGAGGTACCTTAGCAGTTGTTCAAGAATGTTGAAATTTGTTACCCCTAGTACTTTGATTGCAAATAAAAGCTATACACTTTACTATAGCAGCTGCCTTTAATAGCCTTGGTCCTATCATATCAAGTCCTGTTGATTTAGAATCATCCTTTATTAAAATATACTTTAACACAAATTCAGGATGCATTTCAAGAATTTTAAACTTTATATCATTAGGATTTTTTCAGTACAAAACTTGTTGAGTTCTGGATGATCAGAACTTTAGGTTCTTGAACTTTTTTCAGGAATTTGAACAAAAAAGTCATTAAAGATATTTGCGATATCACATGGATCATCAGTATAATATATATAATATACAACATTATAAGGCACTCTCACTATAAGGCAATCTACTCTATAGCTCCCATGGACAACATTATAATTAGGGAGCACTGTATGTGTGTAATTAAAGTGTTACTTCTCCAAAACTGTGGAGATTTCCACTAATTATTTTTTTGTGGACATCAGTATTTGTTTGTTTCACAAAAAAATAACATTTAACTGCAGCAATACCTTACTGTAGCTATTGTGTGGCTTTTACTTTTTCATGTCGAACAACCTTGTCCATTCGATGTGAATACATCCTCTCACTGAGTGGAGAATTGTCAATAAGACACAGCCCACTCGTGCACCTCGCATGGCCATGTGCAGAACAGTCATCTTTTTCAAGGACATCATGTTAATGAACGTGTGTCGAATCTGACCAGAGAAAATTTTTAATGTTGCTAGTGCTTCACTGCATTGCGGTCTTCCTTCAACAAGTATCATCTCAATGTTATATGTATCCTCACTGTATACTATTTAACATGCTGCTAACCCCCGCTTCCTTTAAGAATTGGGACCTCTTAGGCTACCACATTGTATCCCACCTTTTAGTGGTTAAGGTACACCCCTCTTATTTTCAAAATACAATTGGTTACAGGTAAGTCTTGTGTGTAAAGTTATAATGCAACATAGACCCTACCTCAGTTAATAGGAATTTGTAATTCCTTTAATTAAATAATTGATTAGACATCAATTCTGTGTTTTTTCTTTTTCACTATTGTATTTTAATACGATTCACATGACTTGCGTTGCATTGTTATTGTGTGTGTCTGCATTGCTCTTAGAGAACAATAAAGGTTTAACAATTGAACATCATCCTTATTAATGGAAAGACAGGAAATTCCTCATTAGTGAATCATTGTTTACCTTGTGAAAATATATTGGAGTATATATATCATGCACTACATACAATCAGGTGAGTTTCATGTGTTAAATATACATATTGTCATTATTATTGTTCTCTTTCAGATAACTTTTATTTCAGGGAACAATGTGTGGACAGTCTGTGGGAAAGTGTGGTCACAAGAAAGGCCCTTGGGACACTCACCCAGACTGCCTGACATATTCAAAGTGCACATATAAGAATCGTACTTTTTGCACAATATGGAGTAATGAAGTCTGGAATCAAGCCAAGTAAAGACGTATGTATAGAGGGAGGAGGAAATGTCAATCCTCCTCATCGTCTGATTTTTCAGGTTTTTCTTTTACAGAGCCTCAAGCAGCCCACTGTAAGAAGACTAGTTCTTCAGCTTGGAAGAGCACTCCCAGGTCCTAGGAGTTTATGATACCAACTTTTTTGGTGGCCTTTGAGGCCCATTCAGAAGGAGGGACTGAACGTTCAAGGAGTTGATTTCCTCCCCCCAAAAGGGAGGAGAAGTCGGGCCCATGGCAGTGTGTTGTTCCCTCCACAGTGAAGGTGGTGCATCACACATCTTATGTCCAGGGAAGCATGTTGCTCCCTCCCACACGGGAGGTGGTGCACCACTCCCAACACTTCAGGGGTAGTGTGTCATGCCCTTCCGATGGGGGTATCAGCACTGCACCCTTCTGAGTGGTGATTCAGCTGAGGATCAAATATTCTTCGATTAAAACTCAGCGGCATCATGGTATGAGGATAGGGTACAGAGAGAGTTCCCCCTCTCCATCCCATCCTGTACAGGATTGGGACTCTGCCCACCGGGTTCAGACTAGGAAAGGGGATTGGATTGGTATCCCTCCTCTGTATTATCTCAGCGAATCCTTACGTGATGTGGAGCCCTCCACCTCAGGGTCCTTGCTCCTTTATACCCCCATGGGTTACTGGACCCTACACCTACAGTAGAGGTGATACTGTAGCTCATATCCCACCATCACCTCCTCACCAGGTGGCATCAACCTGTAAGGCTAGTGGCATCACATCATCCAGGGCAGACAGGTGGTCTCAACTCCCCTCTTGAACTCATAGTTCAACAGCCCCTACTCACCATGCTGAACTATGGGCCATGGCGCAGAGTGCTCCTATGCCCTCTCCACAACTGAGGGACATAGTGATGCCCAGCCACTCTCCAGTTTGGAGTATGCTAGACAGTGATGATGATGCCCTTCCTATCCTCATTGACTCCATTGAGTTCGAGATAGAAGCAGCACCACTGACACCTCCTGTAAGGCCCACTCCTTTCTCTCAGTTTGATGAGGAGGATGGGGTTTGGTCTGGTCAATAGTCACCCCCGGACTTGTGCCCAAAACCATTTGGCGCACAGTCCAAGAAGATTCTTTCCATTTTGGAAAAGATCTCAGAGGCACAACCTCAACCAGAACTCTTGCTTCTTCCTCATTCCTCCACAATTGAGGAAATCTCTCAGAGGTTCTCTGCAAGCCAAAACATTACTCGGCAACATCGAGGGTGGTCTGTCCCTCCCTTGAGATTGAGAACCCTGGTCTCTACCGCCAGTTAATGGGTACATTTCCCGAAGTGGCCTACTAAACCTCCCCCGTTGGACACTGGTTCGGCAAGTGGGTATTTCAACTGAAGCCTGGGCATGCCTTCCCATCAAGACAATTGAAGCCAAGGAACAGAAAGCCCAGTTACTCACCACCATAGCTTCTCATGCTGACTTCTTCTCAGCTACTTCATTTAGTATGCTGAGAGAGGCATCAATAAATCCAGCCACCTTACAAGACGTGCTGGGAGCTGTGGCAAGATGTCCCGGCATGCATTTTTTGTCACAATGGCATTATCAGCGGAGTCTCTGCACATCTGCCATAATGTTGTATTGGACTCTTCGAAGGTCTTACTTAACCACAGTAAAGACCTTCTAAGGGCTGCATTGGAAGCCGAGACAATCTTTGTTGGACTCATTCCTACCATGGCTTCTCAAGACTTGCAGGATCATCAACATCGATCATTCACAACTGCCCCTGGCCCATCGCAATCGGCCAGGAAGTGTGTTAATGCAAATCACCCTCAGGGGCCATCCACCAAGTTCTTCAAACAGACGTATACCCAGTCCAATCTGCAACCTCAAGCTAGACCCCCTCCTCATCAGTTGGGTTCACGGCACACAAAATTGCCACAGAGCCTCAAGGAGAAAGTTCTCTAATCCTTCTTCCTTTACTCCTGAAGGAAGGGGAGGGGCAGCCCTATGGACCTAAGCCCTCTCCTGCATGCATCCCTCTCCCAAATGTCCCCATAGGTGCTCGCCTAGGCCTCTTTTCAGAGGCTTTGTCAAGCATCACATATGATGAGTGGGTCCTTTCCATAGTGAACAAGGGTTACAAACTCCAGTTTCAGAAACAACTTCCTCTATCAAGGACCCACATGTTCTTTCACCAGTCCAATCTGATGAAAGTAAGAGAGGAGGTGCACACCTTGCAGAAAGGGGCATTCGAGAGGGTACAGAACAATCAGTCTCCCGCATTCTATTCCTGAATCTTCCTGGTTACCAAGAAAGGCAGAAAATTTTGCATCATAATCGATCTCTCCCCTTTAAACTGGTTTCTTTAAGAGGAACCTTTCAAGATGGAGACCACTTCCTCAATCCGGAACACACTATGTCCATCAGATTGGGCAGTCATGATCAACATTCAGGATGCCTATTTGGATATCCCGATATTTCCTCCACACCACAAATACCTCTGGCTTTGCTTGGACCAGGAAGTTTTTTAATTCCAGGTTCTGACATTTGGAATCGCTTACGCACCCAGAGTACTCGCCAGAGTTATGGGTGTAGTAATGTCTAATCTCTGATTGCTGGGAATCCTGATTCCCCAGTACTTCGACATCTGGGTGATCCACAATGTTCAGGTTCAGTCCCTTCATCAGGATCTGTTCCATTGTTGGTCCACAGCAACTCGGTTGGGTATATTACCCAACCTTGAAAGTCAGAGCTCATTCCATCTCAGGACTTTGTTTACGTGGGAATGAACTTCCTTATGAACCAGAACTTAGTCTGGATCCCACAGGATTGCATAGATCAAATTTTGGCACTTCTAGATGTGCTACGAGCAAAAACATCATTGTCTGCTCGCCTTTACCTAACCTATTGGGAACCTTGAATGCTGCTGCCGATCTGGTGTGCTTAGGACATCTCCATATGTGCCCTCTACAGAGATTCTCTATCAGCTCTGATTCTTCTAGGACCAGACTTTCATCACTATTTACACTGGTGGATGAATCAGGACAGACCCCTGACTCGGGTCCACATGCATGCACCTGACCCCACTCCTATCTGTTTGCTGATGAGTCGGATTCCGGTTGGGGTGCTCATTTAGAGCCAGAGGGCATAATTCTCCAGGGTCATTGGACTCAGGATGAATTGTCCCTCCACATCAACAACCTAGAAATGAAAGCTTATTTCTAGTTTTGTAAGGGTGCATAAACAGAGTAATGGTCTCTGCTGACAACATGTCCATTGTAGCGTATCTCCAATGTCAAGGAGGCTTACATGCCCCTTCTCTTTGCGTGGAGGTCTGGAACTGCCTTTGCTGGGTGTCTCAGAAGAGATTACACTCTGAGTTCAGCCACATTCCGCAGAAGAAGACTGTATTAGCGCACAGTCTGTACAGATAGGGCAAACAGACCATTCCAAAACAGAGTCCCTTTTCTCACTATGGGGAAAGCCTCTGTTGGACTTTTGTGTGACCAGACTCAACAGCAGACTTCCCTTTTATGTTTCTCCAGTCCCAGACCAGAGAGTGTGGGCAGTGGACGCATTCAGCTTATAGTGGGATTGTCTCTCCACATATGTCTTCCCACCATTCCGACTGCTACCCCAAAGTTCTGCAAAAAGTCAGAACTTCCACTGCCCATATCATTCTCATAGCCCCACTGTGGCACCATGATCGTGGTTTAACAATCTTCTAGACCTTTTGATAGATCAACCCAGGTCCCCATTTCACAGGAGGGATCTTCTGTCGCAACACAGGGGCTCCCTCCTACGCAACAGCCCTCACATTCTCCACCTTCACACTTGGCTCATCTCAAATGGTCTATTCGCCAGAACATGTTTTTGGGCTGGGTTGCCAGTTGCATCATTCAGGCTAGGAGAACTTCCATATCCAAGGTATATGACGCCAGGCGGAGAATCTTCTGTGATTGGTGCAGTTGGAAACACGTTGATTCTAGATGCTTCTCTGTAACTTCTGTTGCTGATTTCCTTTTGTTCCTTTATAAAAAAAAAAGATGTTCAGTACAGTAAAACCTGTCATGAGAGACCGCCCCTTCTTCCAGCAAAAAGCGGTCTCTCAAGACAGGTGGTCTCTCATAACAGGTTTGTACAAAAAGACCAGTTTCCAAGGTCGAAATTCAGCACTGTTTAAGAGGGAAAAATAAGCACAATCATGTACATTTATTGTATTCTTTGTTCATAGTTCTTGTTAAAATATTGCATGCATTAATCTGAAAATAATTTTAAATAGTAATAAAGATATGCATCTATCATTAAACATGAATCACATTTATATTTGAAGATCACACGTACATGTACTAGTATTAGCATACGAGTTCATTTCTAATTGACTCCTTGTCTTTTATAACACCCTAAATTTGAGTTTTACCGACGTTTCAAGTGGCTGCTATGTTGCAAACGGTCTCCCATTTTTCAATTCTTTCAATCACATTAATTCTTTCCTCCAATGTTAGAATTTGTTTCTTTTTCATTGGAGGTTCTGCCATTGTTGTTAAAGTGCTAGGTGTTAATGTTATAAGGGATCAATTGTAATAACGACTGTAGCGGTTTTGATCAAGCTTTGGGGAAATATGGAATACATATACAATGTATATGTACCAATGAATGAAATAAAAAGACACAATTAATTTATCCAGAAACAGAATAAATTTATTTAGAGACAAAAGTCAAAGACTTTATTCACCGACGATACAAAGGGATTAACTCTATAAACAAAGGGTGTAACCAGCTGCACTAAGGTGAGCATATGACGGTTTGGTGTGTGGTTGTAATCTCTGTAAAAGCAAAAACACCCCAACAAACAACACAAGCCTTTCACAATGACAATTGAATCCGGAAAACGATTCACACCTACTGATATTAAAGACAAAGACCTCATTCACCCCAGGCATTACGGATTAACTCCAAAGAAAAATGATGTATGCGACCGCTATATTGACTTTGGCACTACAATGGCAGTTAGTGACATGTACTTTAGTCTGGTGTACAGTCCAGAGCAAAGGAAACTACATGCATGACCTGCATAAGTTAGGAAACCGGTAGCCAGTCTAATTTGTTTTTATAATTTTTTTTTTTTTTAGAACAGTCTTTACTTTTGGAAGCAGTCGTTGTTACAAAGGATAAAATAAACGTCAGTGGTGTTTGTCTCAGTTTTCGCGATTTCATTGCAGTATTATTTTAGAACAAGCTGCCATACGCAATTTCGCGGGAAATCCTATGGCTCATACTTTAGTATCGCAGAAATAGCCGAGGTATTTCCGAATGAGCAACTGGCATGTACTCTAGTCTGGTTTACAATCTATAACATATGACACTACATGCATGAGCTGTACAATTCAAGAAACCGGTAGCCAGTCTAATTTTTCTTAAAGTTTTTGATTTTGTTTTTAACGTCTTCGCTTCTTAGCGGTCGTGGTTACAAAGAGTTAAATAAAGTTCAGTTGTGTTTATCTCTGTTTTTGTGATGCGGTCGTTCATAGCAGTGTCGAAATGCATATTTTGCCAAGAAATTGCGGTCGCTGGTCGCGTTCTGCAGGTGGTCGCTCACGACAGTGCGTTTATATAATAAAATCGATCCGTGCATTACGATCGTGGTCGCTCATGACAGGTGGTCGCTCATGACAGGTTTTACTGTATCAACTATCAAGGGTTACAGATCTGCCATTTACAATAAACTTAAATTCTCTAAGGACAAAGCAATCAGTTCAGATTCGTACATTGCCAATCTCATTAAGTATTTTGAGCTGCAGAGACCTGCCTCCCACTCTCTTATGCCCAGATGGAATGTACCTTGTGTTTTATTTTCCTTTTTATCCAAAACCCCCTATGAACGATGGCTTCCTTTCAGGACTTTACACTCAAGACTGTATTTTTACTCACTTTGGTGTCTGCTAGAAGACACAGCGAGATTCATGCATTGTCTGTTGACACTGGCTGTCTCTGCTTTAATGGGAATTTTGAATCCATTTCTCTCCTTTGTGAACTGGGATTTTTAGCAAAAAAATCAGTTACCATCGGTAGCTCCACTACATATAGAGATCCCCAGTCTCAGTCAAATTTATGCTGGGAATGATCAAGATAGGCTTTTATGCCCAGTTAGGGCACAATGCTTCTATGTTATTGCCTCCAAAGGGAAAAGGGAGGGTAGAAAATGTCTTTTCCTCGCTCATAAGGGCTCTGTAGATATTTCAGCTTCCACTATCTCATGGTGGATTGTCACCAGAATCAAACGAGCTTATCAGTCCCTTACCAATAGAGACTTTCATCTATGTAAGTAAAAGCCAATGAGGTTTGAGCCATCGCTGCCTCATGAGCCTATCTGAATCATTCTTCCTCGGATGATGTCCTGAAGCAGCATTTTGGCGATCCCATACTACCTTCTCCTCCTTCTACCTCCACTCATTAGCACAACAAAGCGCAGGCATTTTTCTCCGGGACCTATAGTTGCAGCACAACATGTGGCCCACAGAGACACCAACATTCTGTAAAGTGAATCTCTCCCTCAGTGGTGAGTAATTTCCATTTTTCTGTTTTTGATCAACTTAACACATCAACCTACCCACATAACTGACAGGTAAGATATTGCTGCTATTAAAATGTAGTTTTTGATGGGGGGGGGGGTAAAACTAAGTTTAATTATGAAATACTTATACGTCACTATTGACAAATGCCCTTCTCCCATCCCACTCAAATATCCTGGTGTAATCATTGTCTATGAAAGAATGACTGTTCTGTGCATTGGCTTGTGAGGTGCACGAGTGGACCATGTCTTATTGACAATTCTCCACTCTGGGGGAGGATGTATTCACATCAAACGGACAAGGTTTTTCTACATGAAAAAGTAAAAGCTATGAGCATATTCCCAAAACTGACATTGAATGGTGAAAAGGTACAATGTATTGTTGAAGATGTTTGTCTTCAAATGAAGAATTTAAAATATTTGTTGTTAACTACTCCTGTTTTCCTTGTCCACTTGTAAGGATAATCACTATATAATCTTTGTATTTCAGTGGAAACACAGTAGGTTACCATGTTTTCATACCCTGTATAATGTGTTTGAGGTCCTGCAACAATGGACACTATTGGATGCTCTACAGCAGTTCAGTCATTAGCTCATTACGCTGGAACCATGAGGGTTAGTATGTGCATACCGGTATAGCCAACATCAAAATGGTGCGAACAATTAATGCCTGACTCTGTCATACTATCTTAATTCAGGCAGGCAGTTGACATCCATTCACCAGGTGTTAAGACAATATAGTTCAAATGCATTACAAGCCTAAAACTGGGTACAAGTTATGCACAGGAAGGACCAATGTCTCAGTGTTGCATATCCACCATCATACAAAAAACAAGATTTGTTACTGCCCCCTCCCAGTCATGTTTATAAAAACATAAGTTCCAATAAATCTTATGAAGAAAAGAAAAAAGAAGAGAGCGACCTATTTGATACTGCAATATTTGCCAATAACCTGTAGCCTGTATAAACAGTAAACAGTCGTGATTCGCTCAGCTACATGCTTAATAATTATGGAATACTATCACCCCTGGACAGTATATACAGTTAATTGTCATAGAAGCGATTAAAAGGTATAGGTGGTCTGAGACAAACAACCACCATTCAACAGATTACATAATTGATTTGACAATAGCAAAGGTGATTTGTGTGGCTAGTTGATTGAGTATTGCTGTGGGAAAGCCCATTAGGCTAATTTGCATAGGTAAATTACACAATGCAGAACAACCCAATTCATTGAAAGTTAAGTAAATCAGAGATGCCTGTTGAAGAAACAGTAGCTATTATACTTCATTGCCTTGCATAAGACCACTGGGTCATCTTTGTAAAGATTATTGGCTAGTTTGTGATCATCAGTAAAGGTTCTTTTAGGTTGCATTTTACTCCATACATATAAAGAAAAAGCACAGCATGATTATTTCAATAGTTGGAATGGTAGAGTTAGGAGCAGTATTCAGCAAAACCTTTGAGGAAGTATGAACAGCAGTACTATCATCCAGTCTCTACTGAGTGCAGAGATGAACACTAAAAAAACTTGTATCACCTTCAAACCCTCCAATGAATTATTGACACCAGCAAAGTCTTCATCTACAAGTTATTGCAACAAATGGTGACAACAAAGAGTTATTTTGACTAAATCATAAATTATGGAAAGTGGATGCTTAGAACTGAATTCTGATTTTGTTTGATAGGGGAATTTAAAGACAGAAATTTGGTGTTTTTCGATGCCTCACCTCAACACCTGTAGGGGCATACATTGTTACCCTTGTCTGTCCATCTGTCACACATTGGTCAAGTTTTATGTTTGTGCCATTTCAGGCACTGTGGTGAGGCATCCATATTCCATGAACATATTTCTAGTTTTATTTAATATTTTTGTGGTTGTTATTGCTTTGTGTGTGCATAAGTCTTGATGATAATAAAAAAGCTAAATTTGCCAGCTAGTTTTATTTGGAAGCATATTAAATTTTTAAAAGAAAACAAGTATTTTCTTTTCCTTTATTCCATATTGAATTTTCAGACATTTTCTACAGATAAGTGTACAATGTCATTTATTTGGTCATGCACGCTGACCCCTTTAGATCAACAAAACCCACTTTTTAAGTCTTAAAAAAAGACCTCACCACTGTTTGGAAGGTTGGCAGGTATAGTGCAGTGATACTATGACTGTCAGGCATTTCTTGTTCAAAGTAACTCCCTATAGACTGTAGAATGTGAACACCATAAGCTGACTACTTGACTCTTCTCTTTTTCCAGATACATAAAGTTTTGTTTCAAACTATTGCTTTCAATCATGTTTCTTCATATAAATACTTGAAGATAAAAACAATGTTTTATGGGAAGATGTTGCAAAATGTACATGTAATATTGTAGTTTGCACAATAATTTGCCTGTTCTCCTGTGGGCTTGGAGATGTTTAATATCCTATGTACCCTCCTGCATGTCATACGAGGCAGCTAATGTCGATAACCTTTTTGACCCAACATTCATCCAGTGATGATATTCAAACCGAGAGGGTCATGGACTGTATTTTAAGGATTTTACCCTTTTTTGTCTTTCTCTTTGTTTTGCATGTCTTTCTTGAGATGCCTAACATTCTTTGTGCTACATAGCTAGGATTGTGCTGATGTGCCATTAAACCCAAAAAGTACGTACATACAGACAGACAAACATACATACATGCACATACATAATTTTCCAGAGTGGATCAAGGTAAATCCTTCTACAAATTTATTTTGGCAACAATTTCATTAAGTTAGAGACAACTCCATTGTTACATGAAAGTATTTGAGTCACCCAAAAAACTAAATTTTGCTTGAAGAGCTCTTTTGATTTTTCCATGGGCTGAACAACAAGCATTATAAACCTAGTATCAATCATAGAGAACCTTTTGATTCCTGTGCAAAATATCTTCCACTTTCCTATACTACAATTGGAGAAAGTTTGATTTTCCTCCATTAGTTCATTCATCCGTTCCTCTTCCTACCCATAACACTAGATGTCACATTAGAAGAATGAAACCAGAAAAAGTAATGTATTTGTCCATGCTGAGACAAGATTTAGAGATTTCATTGTTCAGCTATGCCCTCGGAGCCCCTGTGAGGAGTCACATGGTACAATTAATGAAAATGTGAACTACATGTAAGTTTTTGCATATTTCTAGCATAAATTTGTATATATAGGTAGTTATTATGGTAAGACACTATAGATTTTGTATGGTGTCTGGGATACCAGCCTGGTATCATGCCATTGGTGATTACTGGGATCCTGTGTGGAAATATGAAATATTAACATCCGCTCAGTTTGTATTTAAAACCAGAGGAATGGTGAACAATTGGCTCACATAAATATGCCCAACCACTCTCACATTCCACATCTAACCCCATGATAGAGACGCATCTATTGAGCAGTCTTGACTGAAAACAACTGAGATTAGTTGCCTCCAGCTGCAAGTTAAAAAAGGCAATAACTTACAACAAGAGTTCCTGGAAGGGAGTGATGCTCTGCTTTCCAAAAAGAGTTTCCAGGAATTCAAGATAAGACGATTTCTTCTTTTTAACTGCTGAGTGTTGAAACCATCTCTGCTATTTCTGAGCAATAAGATTTTCACATTAGCCATTTCTCTGGCAGCAATATTGGATGTAAGATTAGCACCATTTTCATTTAGAACAAATTAGATACCATTAGAAGACTTTTGGTGAAAACCCCATGTTAATATGACCATCCATTCAGGCGAATTAGTGACAAGATTTTCAGTATGTTCATTCTGGCAGCCATATTTGAGATAAGATAGGCACCATCTTCATTCAGGACAAACTTGATATCATAATTAGTCGTATGGTAAAAACCCCATGTCGATATGACTTTCCGTTTAAGAGGAGAAGCAATAAGATTTGTAAGATGGCTGCCATGGTGGCCATATAGGATGTCAGATCAGCGTAATTTTCATCTAGTACCAACTAGATATGATTAGAAGCCTTCTGTTGAAAACCCAATGCTGACATGACTTTCAATCTTGGAGAAATAGCAGTAAGATTTTCAAGATGGTCAACTAGACACCATAAGAGGTTTTCAGGTGAAAATCCCACACTGATATGACTTTCATTTCAGGAGGAGTAGCAATAACAAGATTTTCAAGATGGCTGCTATCATGGCCATATTGGATATAAGATAGGCACCATTTTCATTTAGGACTAACTAGACATCGTAAAAAGTCTTTAAGTGAAAACCCCATGTTTATATGACCATCCATTCAGGTGGAGAAGCAATAACATGATTTTCAAGATGGCCACTCTGGTGGCCATAACGGATGTCCTGGCAGCACCATTTTCAGTAAGGAACAACTAGACATCATAAAAAGTTTTGTGGTGAAAACCCAATGTCGATATATGACTTTCCATTTAGGAGGTGTAGTAATAACAACATTTTCAAGATGGCTGCAATGGTGGCAATATTGGATGTTAGATCAGCACCAATTTCATTTAGGACCAACTAGACATCATAGGAAGTGTTTTAATGAAAACCCCAATTTGATATCACCACCCATTGAAGAGGAGTAGCATGTTGATATGACCATACTTTCAGGAGGATTAGTGATAACAAGATTTTTGAAGATGGATGCTGTGGTGGCCATATTGGATGTTCATACACACCGTTTTCATTTAGGACCAACTAGATATAATAAGAAGTCTTTTAGCAAAACCCCCATGTTGATATGACCATCCATTCAGGAGAAGTAATGACAACAACATTTTCAAGATAGTTGCTGTGGCAGCCATATTGGATGTCTAAGCAGCACTATTTTTATTTAGGGCCAACTAGACTATGGGATGAATGTTTGTGCAAAGTTTCATAGTAATCCTCCGAGTAGTTTCAGATGAGTAGCGATAACAAACTTGTGATAATGGATGGATGGATGACGTAAAATGGATGACAGACAACAGGCCATCCCATAAGCTCTTCTGGTCTATGACCAGGAGAGCTAAAAATCATTGTTCAGTTTGCACATCTTAAAATGATGAACATGATATGTAGCAAGTGTCACTCAAATCTATCAGTAACTGTAAGATTAATTGCAATCAAAAGATTGTGTGATATAATGCACCCATCTGTAGATCAAAAAAGTTGTACAAAAATGCTGAGAGTACAGCGATTGGTCAGTATGCACATCTTCAGATATTATTCATACTATGTACCATATCTGAGCAAAATCTATAAATAACTGTAAGACTAGTTGAGTTCACAAAATTGTGTTGTATATTGCATCCCATTTCAACTTGTCAAGGAGTGTGGTAACTCTTCCGAAAATTGTGTGAATACAATGATTGGTCAGCATGCACATCTTCCAATGATGGCCATAATATGTACAGCATTGCACTGAAAACAAATGTGAGAATAGTTGTATTCACGGCAATGCACAGAAAACAACTGTGTGAATAGTTGTATTCATAGCAATGCACTGAAAACAACTGTGAGAATAGTTGTACTCACAAGATTCAGCCATATATTGCATCCAATTGAAAGTTCAGAAGGGCAATAACTCTTATAAAAATTGCTGGAGCAAAGTGGCTTGTCAATATGAGCATTTTCAGATAATTACTATAATAGGTAACCAGTTTCACAGCAACCCTCCAAAAACTGTGAGACAAGTTATGTTCTGAAGATTGTCTTACATTGCATCCAGATGCAAGACAAAAAAGGCAATAACTCATAACTAAAATTGTGTGGGCAAGTGGCTTCTTGATATGGGCATCTTCAAATGTTAACCGTAACATGTACAAAGTTTTACAACGATCCATTGAAAATGTGAGAAGTAGTTGCATTTGTAAGATCCTGTTATACACTGCATTCAGCTGCTAGTCAAAAAGGGCAATAACTCTTTTTAAAAAAGCAGAAGCATAGTGAGTTCTCATATTTGCACCTCTTCAAATGATGACCATAATATGTGCCAAGTTTTATAGCAATCCATCAAAAACTGTGAGACTAGTTGCATTCACATGATTTTGTCATGCACTGCATTCAGCTGCAAAACAATAAAGGCAATAGCTCTAACAAATATTTGAGGGAGCACATTGATTTGTCAATATGCACATCTTCAGGTGATGACCCAGATGTTTGTCAAAAGGATGTATGTATGGATGAACAGAAGGATAGATGGATGGACATGAGGAATTCAGTATAATGAAGGTCAATATGAATGATATCAGATTTATTTCCATCCATACCATTTGCACATGCCAAGTTTGTGGATTTATGATCCTTCATTGTGGAATTTACTCTTATTCCAAATTTCACATGAATGCTCGTTTCCCTGAAGATGTGTATTGGTTTGGTTTGGGTTGTTCAAATTCAGTCTACCTGGGGGAGGGGGAACATGCTTCCCTTTTTTATAGAAACCTATTTTAAAGATGGAATACAAAAGTGTTAGTAATAATAATAATAATAATAATTACTTTATTTAAATCGGGTGACACAATTAATTACATGGAACTAATTTTCCTTGTGGCCCTCTATTATATACATATTTACATACAGAGTGCATGTACATAGTTGCACACACAATAATGATATATTTTTTAAAAAAAAGAAAAAAAAAAGAAGCATTGATAATAAGCTACATGTATATATGGACACAATAAACAGAAAGTTTTGTAAGAACATTCTCCACTAGGTACATTGTGTATATACAGTACAAAAATATGAGACGGCAAAGTGGAAGGTTTGAGAATTTATACTTTAAGTTGTCATGTATTTCACAAATCGAATTGGTTCTACTTTCATCCATTGAATTAGATTATATTTAAATGCATTTATATTTGTACATTCTCTAATTTCCTTTGGGATTCTGTTCCAAATTAGTAACCCCGAATATTGAAAACTTTTCCTCATTTGGTTTTGGAATGGAACAGTGGTTAGCTGAAATTGATCCTAAATTGGGAGTGTTGTCTTGTTTTCTAGTATGAATTAGTTCCTCAAGATATATTGGGGCCATATTGTTTGAAGCTTTGTGCATAAGTCTAGCCTTTCTCAAAAATATTTGTTCACTTACTGTGAACATTTTAATATCATTCATTGCATTTGGGATGTTTTCAGCATTATCTAGGATGAGCCTGCAAGATTTTTTGCAAGTGGAATAATTTGCACATATTCTTGTCAGAAGTGTTTCCCCAGATAACATTACAGATGTCTAGGTATGGTTGTATATATCTTTTGTAATATATTAACCTATATTTAGTTGATAGATATGGCCTTATCTTGCTAAATAACCAGAGACATGAATTGACTTTATGACATATGACTCAAATATGTTCATTCCATTGCAAATTGTTGTCACCCATCACTCCAAGGACTTTATCATGGGTAACCATTTGTAGACAAGTTTTATTCAACTTAAGATTCAAATTGTTATTTTCTAATTTCGCTCTTTTTTGTTGGCTAGTAATCATGAAGACTTGACTCTTGTCCATGTTTACTTTCATGCCATTTTCCTTACACCAGGAATCTATTCTAAGTAGGGCTATCTGAAGGGAGACCTCTAGGTCTGATTTTAGCTTTTTGAAATCTGTTAGAGTGGTGTCATCTGCATATAAGTCGGTAGATGAAATACAGATGCCCATTTTCAGTGGCAGATCATTTATGAAAATGAGAAAGAGGAGTGGGCCCAGGATTGATCCCTGTGGTACTCCACATGCAATTGGTTCTTCTTTAGAAAAGCTGCCATTTATTTTGACAGTTTTCTCATTGTTAGATATTATGTAAACCAATCAATTGTTGAATTGTCACATTGATAAATGTTCAATTTATCGATAAGAATATCATGATCAGCAAGGTCAAAAGCTTTTCTTATCAACTAGTATGGATCCAACTAATTTTCCTTGATCAAAGGCAGTAATCCATGTAAATATCATGGCAACCAAGGCTGTCTCACAGGAGTGGTTTTCTCTGAAACCCCAATTGGTTTTGATGAATTAAGTTATGGTTTGATCGGTACATCAAAAGATTGTCATGAACATGTTTTTCAAGTAGTTTGGACAGAGTTGGTAATAGAGATATGGGTCTGTAATTATTGACATCTTTGCTGCCAGACTTGTGAATGCAGGTAAATTTTCCCAATTTCCATGTCCAAAAGAACCACTGAGGTGGATATGCTTAGATTACATATGTAAGCTATGCTTTCAGATATTATGCTTGCAACAGCCCTCAGGAGATGTGATCCAGTATTATCTAGGCCTATTAATTTTGTTATTGCAGTGGTTTGCAAAAATTTTAAAACTTTTTCATTTTGGTATTGCAGTGATAAAAAAGTTTGTGTCAGATGGAATTTTTTGAGTTTACAATGGGTTTCTTGATTCTAGAAGCTATGCTGACAAAAAATTCATTGAATGTATTTGCTATTTCAACATCTCATCAATAATCTGGCCTTCCTGGCAAAGTTGTTGGATTTTGGATGACCTTGTGAAATGTTTACCTGCACCTAGTTTGTTAAAAACTTCCCACATAGAATTCTTATTGCAATTATCTTCTCAAGCAGACTGCTAGTAATTCTTCTTTGCTCCATCGATCATTTTGGTTACTTTATTTCTCCATGTTTTGTAATGTGCTTGTTGACCAACAGATTTGAAATAATCATGGGTTTTCATGGCATCTAGAATGTCAGGAGTTACCCAATTAGGTTGGAAGTCCAGTTTTACTCTATGTGTTTTCAAAGGTACATGTTTATCTACCACTTTAATAAAAAAGTTCAGTCCATATATCAAGAGCATCATCCACATCATCAAACATATATACTATACTCCAAGGAACATTACTGAGATTTCCAGAAATTTGTCTTCGTCATAATCCTTAATGATCTATATGCTCTAGTTTTACGAGTTTTGGATTTTACAGCTGTTTTTAAGCCAGATGTTCTGGTTATGAAAATAGGGAAGGGATCGCTAAGACCTATCCTAAGGAAGATGTATTTTTGTCACATTTTCTTTCATATTTGTATAGATATGATCTATTACAGTTTTTGAGTGGTCAGTTTCTTGTGTTGGAATTGGTCCACTAATTGGGTTAGACCAAAAGTTTCTATGAAATTCAACCAATATCTGTAAATCTGTTTATTCATAAGATCCCTGTTGAAGTCACCTAAAATGTACACTTCATTTTGGTCATCAATCACTTTATCTAGTTGCTTTTCAAAATGCTCATTCCATCCGGCCTTCACAGAAGGGGACCTATAGACAAAGCCCACTAGGAATGACTTTGTATTTGATTGATTTACCTGGATCCATATTGTTTCAATTTCATCTGATCCTAGATCATTTCTTTTTTCAACTGATAAACCATTTATTACATAAACAACAACACCTCCACCCCCTGAATCTCTATCACGTCTGATTGGTGTGCCATAACCATCAATAAACAACAAGTCATTTGCATGATGTGTCATTTAACTTTGTTTCTGTTAAACCCAGAACATGGACATTATTGACCTTAGATGATAATAATACATTCAGTTGGTCTAAATCATTATTCATACCTTGTATATTTATATGCCCAATGTGTAGACATTTTCCTTTAATTCCTAGATCTAATATGTCCTTAAAGTAAATATTACTAGGAGGGTCAGAAAAGGACATTTTTAACGTTTCTTGAAGCATGCATGTAGTCTTTGTTAGAACATTCACAAACACATCATGTACTTCCACATTCAAAACATTATCACAGTTGTCAGTTACAGAGACAAAATGTTTAACTGAGGTCCCTAAGGAAACAACATGGGCATCATCACCCAGTAGATTTCCCAAGGTTTGTCTTGAAACAGTAGATACATTATGTCTCATAGACAGGGCACTATTTTCATTGCCATAAGCCTAGCACCTTTTGCTTGGGTGAAACATTTCACAATGCTTGGCCTCATGTCAATATTCCAAACAGTCATGGCATTGAATTTTTACAGTATGTCTGCATGCATCAGAGCCATGCCCAGGTTCAAAGTAATTATAACACCTCCCTAGCTTGTCTGCTTTGTTGAAATTGTTGTCTTGGTCCCTGTCATATCGTTGAATAATATATTTGCCTTTGAGTATTGGAATTTTTGTTAAATTCACAACTTCAAAGTAGCTTGGATAACAAGCATTAAACTAGCGCTTCATTTTTCCTGCTATTTCAGGTGACCAGGTGATGGTGTGGGGCTCTCTTTCCTCCTTTGTTGATGACGGTTCAACTGTTCATCTTGAGGAGTGTGAGCGATGAAGAATATCACCACCATGGCTCAATGTGTACTCTGTGGAGTGTCCCATTTTTATGCTGTATACTAGCATCAGCTCTGTATCAGATTATTTAGTTATCAAGGATTTTTGCTTTAAGAAACAAAGTACTAGATTATTGTTTATTATTTTGTTGCTCAACATTTTTTAACAAAATTTAATAATCCTAAGAAAAGCGCAATACATATTGAAGAATGCAGGGATATGATATGAAATGAGGCTAACCCGATTTTGTTGAATAGACAGCGCAGAATAAAGTACCACAGATTACAAATATACAATATTTTATTAACATCTGTCTCTTCCATTCATGACAGTGTTGGATTTATGCAGATTCATGAAGTAACACAAGTACCAAACAATTATTCAAGGAATGTAGAGGATACGTAGCTGTGTGTGTGTGTGTGTGTGTGTATATATATATATATATATATATATATATATATATATATATATAATCAAGTGTATGTTGTAGTTTCAGTGAGTTTAACTAATAATTTGAAGTTGTATGCAAGTAAACGCGCCAGTATCAAATTAGAGAGTATATTAATCTAAAGCATTTCCTGTATGACAGAGACTGGGTCACAATATTCATTTCCTGTATGACATAGACTGGGTCACAATATTCATTATATATCGCGCATATATGTTTGGGTTTAATAAGTATTCATGCAGAAATCTTAGTAAACAAATCAAAGGGATGCTAAAAAGAGATATGCAGAAAATATAGAAAACAAATTAACTTTATTAACATATTATCTCTGGAGTGGAGACTGATGTAGGTATAAGAGATTTCTGGGAGTGAGGAAAACTATTTTTAAAAATTACATCATCAGGGATTAGGCTATGTCCTAATTTTATTGCTCTTATAAATAAATAAATATTACAAGTAAGGTTGAATTTATTTTGATTCAGAACTTGTATATGAGGAAACAGACCTTTTCAATGAAGTACAACTTTGATTTATTGCATAGGTTATATTTTCCAAAAACAATCTTTATAAATGGGCTTACTTGTATGGAAAACGGTCCCTTATATGATTTTCCTTTTGTTTTGGTTTCGTTCTAATTCGTTTAGGTTTCGTTCCGGTTTGTTTGCTACGTTTGGGTTCATTTAAGCTCGTTCCGATAATTCGGTTTACCTCAAATACAGGTTGCGAATGACAGTATATTACCGGTCTGGATAGTTGTCAGTTTAAGAACATTTTAAACGCAATCAAAATGTAGAATGCTTCTTTAAATTGGGTTTCCAGGAAGTTGGTAGATGGCCTTTTGCTCAGCCATGAGACAGTTAGGACATGATCTAGCATACGTGCTGCGCTAAAGTGAAAACTGTTCCCGCATGGCGACTGTAATTGCGTGTTCTAATCTGGCATGGTTTTCAAAAGCCTATCCCGAGAGCTGATCATTGTCTTGCTATCATAAAATCTATAGTTTGAGCTATGTTTATTGTACACGTGATGTCTATGACCAATTTCTCTGTTACGGTCATCTATATGGATATTATTCTACCTTAGGTAGAAAAGCAAAATGAGTATATAATAAAAAGGTTACTGCATTTGTATGGGAAAATATGAACTCGTTTTTTCTGAGCTATACTGCACTCCTGACGTCGTGCAGTATAACTCAGAAAACTCGTTCATATTTTCCCATACAAATGCAGTAACCTATAAATATAAGTTGATTTTATGAGTTAAATTGATATACCTATATATATTTACACAAATAAATCAAGAATCAGCATTTTCCATAGCTTTTTAAAATTGAAATGTTCATCATAATAGTTTCCACCCAGATATATTGATCATGGCTTTATCACACACGCACACACCATTCAGAAATTATGGGCGTTTGAAGTTTCACAAAGCGGCCATTTCGTTTTTCGGCGATTTAGGTCCGGAAACATCAAAATAGAGCACGGCTAACAAAATATTCGGTTTCAGCATACCCAAAATCCTTTGGAAAAAGTGGTTTGCCAACGTTTCCTCAAAAATGGCTCCTAGATTCACATTTCCTGATAATCGTCCTTGTCTATCACTCAAGACAGTTTGAAATCTCATGTTTCGATCGAATTTAGTACACATGCGGAATTAACATGTACCAAAATCTTGGACAAAATTCAATACGTTCAACAATCGAACGAAGGGTGACATGACCGTTGGAAGAGCCACACTCCATATTTCACACGTTTCATCTCCTTCGGGCAGCGGAAAACGCAAAAGATTCTTATCTGTAGATCAACTCCCGACTACTAAACGAAGTACTGTCAATATTTACAATAACCAAGATCAAATGTAGTCCACGCTATCGTAGTAGCTAGAGCTCATGCAGAGAAAACATACACCGGAATAGAAGTGATTATGGACGAGTATACGAGATTTTAACAGAGTGAATCAACGGAGAGAAGCAGATACACCGGAATAGAAGCGATTATGGACGAGTATACGACGTTCTAACATAGCGAAACAACGGAGAGAAAACAGATACACGGGAATAGAAGCGATTATGGATGAGTATCCGACATTCTAACAGAGTGAAACAACGGAGAGAAGCAGATACCCTATGGAACAAGCAAGGATTTCGAAAGAGACCCGTATGTGGACCTCATGAAATGCAGAAAATTCAAGAAATGCTAGCCCTACGCTATACGTTGAAGTTTTACCCTCAAGTTATTCGTGGAGATCTCGTGTTTGTTTCGACGACCCTATTTTCCAGATGACAAATGCATTCACGTCTATCATCTGGAAAATCATTTCGATGCCACTACCAGTATTAAATGATTTCGTGGATACGGTTACTATTGTGACAAATGTGACCAAGGATTTAACAATTAGGAGCAACATATTTATTGTGGAGTGAGATGTCGTGGCTGTTTAGCTTCCACGTCTTGTGTTTCTGGGGAGCAATAAATGACCATCACGTGTATTTTTTTTTTCTTTGAATGTTCTCAAGACACAGGGAATCACATTTCTAACTTCTGTGTCGCTCATTGCGCTTGACACGAATGTATTCAGGAACCATGATATAATCACAGTCGGAATTGTAGATATTTTGTGGCTCCCATACTCTTCCCCATTTCGCTCATTGGATTTTGGACCCAACTGACAACAACAGGGATTGAGAAGAGGTCATTACTGACAGCAACTGTCATCAGTGTGCTACAGTGGTCGCTCACAATTTCTCGGGATACGACGAACAGTTTCTTTTGAAATATTTTGCAAAACAATGAACCAAATTTGCACAAGTCACAATGAATGGAACCAAGATTATTTACATGAAGACGATAAACGTTTAGTTTACAGATTCCATGAGTTATTTGGTTATGCCGTTGAGTACAATGCGCAAAACGTTTGGAATGACTAAAATGACGAAAGGATATTTCCTTCCCTTTTTTAATACCGAAGAAAATCAACACGTCGTGCTCCCGCATTTGCCGGAAATACACTAGTATGACCCAGACGGTATGCAAACAGAACAATGGGAAGCTTTCTGTGCTTGGTACCAAGCCCACTCTGCACACCCTTTTGATTTTCAAGAAGAGATACTAAAGTATTGTCGCTCCGATGTCGACATTCTACGATGTTGTTGTAAAAATTTTGACAGTTATTTCTCTAGCACGGAGTTATCAATCCATTGAAGGAAGCGTTAAGAATTGCCAAAGCTTGTTTATTAGTGTACCCAAAGAAGTCCAAGCCCGAGAAGACCCTAGCACTTGTACCGCATCACACGTATCAGTAAGTCAGAAGTCGATAATTGACAAAGACTTTGTGCAATACGATGGCCCTAATTATGTCCTATGTTACTGTTCCTGAATAGACTTATGTGCAATACGATGGACCTAGTTATGTCTGATATTACTGTTCCTGAATAGACGTATGTGGAATACAATGGGCAAAATTATTTCCTCCATTACTGTTTCTGGATAAACGTATGTGGAATACGATGGGCCTAACTATGTCCTCCATTACTGTTCCTGGATATACATGTGGAATACGATGGGCCTAACTATGTCCTCCATTACTGTTCCTGGATAGACTAAACCTGTTTTCCAGAATTTATTAGGAGCTATCTGAAAAAAGCGCATTAAAACGAAACACATCAAAATAGTTTTTTTTTTATGTGATCCCGAGTTTAATGCAGCAACCAAGGATGAAGAACTATGCATATCTTACTGACAATACGGACTTATTCACTTCACCTTAGTCTTCGCCATCATTTTATAGTCGGATATATAGTTAATTTCACGATTGTGCTCACTTCAAATGATATTTATCAAATATAACATGTTGAATAATTTCTCTCTTTTGCGAGCCTTGGCGAACCAAAAATCGAAATTGTTCATCGAATTTCACTTGATATGCGCACACATGTAAGATTCTTTTATGACCTAACGAAAATGTGCTGTGAACTGTCTTTGAGGGACATTCGGGTCCCTCGGAAATTACACCAAAACTGCTCCCGAGGTGGCGTTGTTACTCCTCCGCTACAGATTCTCGTAAAAACGTCTGAAGTAACCGAAAATATAGAATATAATCAGCACAGTCGTCCAGCTGAAGAATCTTGGTTTCCGGTTTTTTATGTACGGTTTCTTTGATGATTTACTCAGTAGAGTACTTCAGCAAAGGATGCAAATCTCAGAAGAAAAAAAAAATCAACGAAACGAAAGAAAAATACATTTTCCTGATACAAACTCATGACTTTAAATGTAATTTTCAATATTCCTCAAAGAAAGTAATGGTCCACGAAACGCAGAAATACTTACTTTGCACAAGCGAAGAATGTGCATGTGACGCTATGCAAAAATTAGCGAAATCAAGTTTTGTTGTATTTATTCCTTATTCCTTATTTACAATGCAATAAGGAATATGTAAACGGCTACTTATTCCCGACTCAAACATATGCTAAACGAAATCTGAACACATTTTTTGGGCATCAGTAGCTCGGGGTCCACGCGGACCCTTACAGTACTTTGAGACGCCATTAGTCCAGATAAACAGGAGTACTCTTAAAGGCACCGGCTACATAAAGCCTGTAAGCACCGGCTACATAAAGCCTGTAAGCACTGGCTACATAAAGCCTGTAAGCACTGGCTACATAAAGTCTGTAAGCACCGGCTACATAAAGTCTGTAAGCACCGGCTACATAAAGTCTGTAAGCACCGACTACATAAAGCCTGTTCAGAGAGGACTGATTCCATCAGCAATGTGAACTATGCGAACCCTGTTTAAAGTATTTTAATTTGAAACCTTCTTTGAAAGTTTCTAGCCAGGGATCTGCTCCAACAGAAGAAAAGTTTCGATGAAATTCGTATAGCCTTTCTTGAGAAGTCAAACTATAAATATATGGTATTTATAAGAAGCCCTAAGGAGATTACATCTTACGTCCACATATGAACCCTAATATCTCCACTTCAAATAATTCTGACATGGACCGTTCGTTGAGATTTTGTATCAAGGGATTTGTTCAAACCCCAGAAGAAGTATTGACGAAATTCATTCGAGCGGAATTGGAGAAATAGGAGGGTCCGTATTTGGTAACGGATGTATGAAGCCGGTACAGAGAGGACTGATTCTATCAACATTTTGCACTAAGTTAGCCCTTAGATAATTTTGATTTCATACTTTTGATAGTTTCTAGTTATGGGACCTGCTCCAACAGTAAAAGAAGTTTAGATGAAATTTGTCGTGCTCTAACACATCTAGTATCTGATATCTAGTATCTGGACATAATATATAGAAAATAATACATGCTTCTATACTGATTATGTTGAATAGTTCACCAGTTCCATGATTTTAGACACGAGTCAATTATAAAACATAATCGGTATGCAAACGTGTAAATGTATTATTTTATTTATTATAGATGTCATAAAAAACATTAATTCGCACTTCTCTGTTTAATGGTCGGGAAATAAAACAGTTATGTAGATCTTTCCGCTTTCTGAGCGAACGAATGCACAGTATCAACAGTGATAATAAAAGCTATGAATAAACCATAACGTCATAAAGGGTGAAACGTCAAAACGCATCCATCATCACGCCATACGATAAAATTTAACCATTGACACAGACCACGTGCGTAAATAAGCCCCTCCCATATTTCAAGTAGCTCCCGATAAAATATGTATAGGCTTTTAACTGAGTATTGAAAATATTGGACTTGATGTCATGTGGCGCAGGAATCTACGCCACATGAACGAGGACGAAATAGTTTTTAATACTCAGTCAATAACATTTTTATTATATGCTTAAAAATAAGTATATTAATCATTCTGCTATGTTACAGGATTAACACAATTGAAAAAAATACACGTCGTTCATTTAATGAATGAAACCTTAACACCGCGCAGTAATACACGCTAATTTACTGTTATGGAAGTACGCGTGTACATGGGGTGATTCTCATTCAATACTGAGCGAAACTAAGTTTGTTAAAGTGGATGGAATGTCATGTAGCCAAAGAAACAACTAAATATTGATATTAGGCAAAAATGATGCAATACATCAATGGTAATTGAATATAACATTATGAAAAGATGAGCCAGAAAAATTAAGTCTTAGGATATCGTTGTGATTGTTTCAGTTCTGCTGTGATGGTGGCGAGTAAATTCGAAAGTGCAGTGTCCGTCATGGTTGTTTTCAGGGTATTATGGTCCATCGGTCTTTTATAATACCTCAAAAAAGATTATAGATTCATTTTGGAGTCGCTCGAGTTTCATTAAATTCCGAGTAAAGCATAAATCATTGCGATTCAGAGTGGATAAAAGTGCACTGTTTATGTCAAAGAGACTCTCTCTCTCTCTCACTATCTTTCTCCGTGTCAGTTTTATTTTTCTCCTTGCAATTTAAATTTTTGGATGTATTCACATTTTCTTAATGTGATTTGTATGATACATATTTTTTTTTTGGATGGGAGCTAGATTCACCCATTATCCAGCACTAGTGTTGGGTAGAAAGGGTTACAGTCTTTGTCGGCATCAGGTGGCCATATGCTTTATGACGTGGTCAGCGTTCCACGTTTCCGTCGCTATTTTTATTTATCCCTAGCCAGAAGTGGTTCATCGAATGCTGGCACGTATTTACCATATAAGGAAGCGGTGAATATTTTTTATTAACTACGGTCAATACCGCTGCATACTGACCGGTAGCAACAACGTTAAACTAATAGGACTATTTATGAAGTATGCAATAAGCCTGAATATTGCAGCCGTCATGTGACCATTATTTTACTAGTAAATTATCTTCAATATTTCACCAGGTGAAATTATGAGAAATGATGGTGAAACATTTTCTCGTGTGGATATTGGTCAATAGGTATGGGTGCTGGTCAGTCAGACGGCGTGTTGGTGATTAGGTGTGAGTGTTGGTCAAATTATGGGTACAAGGGAAAATGTCATATTAAAGACTAATGTTAAACTTCCCTTGTACCCGAATTGTCATACGAGATTGTGGCATTATGATAAATTCTCCTGGTAGGCATAATGTCGTTTTTGTACCCATACTATCACCTTATGCTGCTACTATATATTGATAAATTCAGATGGACCGCTCAGAAAAACATTTGATCACACCTAAAACACGAATGCAATTTTGCTGACATCACACACTCGTAACATACATTTACTCAGGAATTGTTTGACTTTAAACAATATATATTAATATTAATCATACAATCCATGAAGATTCAATAAAATCTTTGGTACATTACGGATCGAACCAAAAGCAAGCTCCTTTGTCGATCGATCGTATCGAATGTGCTATTTTTTCTGTATAGATACTTTGCATATATGCTTTGTCAGGAAGCTGTCCTTTTCATGAAAGCATGTGTTAAATGTTTCTGAATTTATCGGAAATTTCCATTAGTGCAGGAATATATCACATAACACAATAATCTGAGATTTACTAAAGTTTGTATCAGGTTATTGTCGTATTGTTTATAATCTCGTGTGATTATTCCTGTTATATATATGTTTATGTACGAACTTGGTTATCATGTAATTCAATATAGTAATTCTTAATGGAAAACAGTTTTAATGCGTAACCAGGTCTTTTCTTGTATACAGTTGCATAACATGAATAGGGGTGTTTTATACGAATGCACGCTTCAGTTTATGGCTCAGGCATTAACTGTTCAGTTGTGTGTATTCTTTGCTGACTCAGGATATAGTGGTTGAAATCAGTGGTGTTTGCCTGGCTCAGCAACTGATGGTTTCAGCGGTTCTTGCTTCAACCTGTGTCTGCACGGAAGTAAGGTTCCCGGCGGGTCCTTTGGTAGTTCCGTCTACAGACGGAATAGAAATATAATATATGGGATCATTCCATGTGTACGCTTTACTATAGAGAAATATTGAGATTTCATATCAGTTGCTGGACAGCATATTGCCATAATGTCATGTCAGTTGTATGAATGACATTGTGTCACAACTGCATAGCCGTTGATGAATGGTATATTTTCATATATTGATATATTTTGTGAAAATTACTGTATCATAAATTCGTCAAATATGTGAATATCATAGCATCATAATTTCATGACGTCAACATACTCAAAATGTCATTAAAATGAACAGAACAGTTTCATATCTGTCAAAGTGAACATAACAATTATATATCTGCTACGTTAACAGAATATTAAAATCCATGTTTGTTATATGTGTGTAGTTAACTGCGCACCGTAAGGCAAAAATATTCAACCACTTTTCAATATTTCATTTTGACTTCATCACGTTTTCAGATAGCAGTATTTAGTGCATCTGTAAACTGAGTACTAGATCGCAATTTGATTGTTTATCTCGTTGTGTCAGAATTGCATATGTTACAGTAGGACCGAATTAATTTCCATACATTGTAAATAAATGTCATGTTCATAACCTGGTCTTTGTCTCTTCATTAATCCCAAACAACGTGGTTTATCGTGTTCCAATCATGTTGTCAGAGCTGTTTAGCTGACTGTTAGCTGATGTTAGTATATCATCATGTTTTAAAGCTTTGTTGTTGATCACCTTTTCTTTCAAAGCTTTCGCAACAAATCCTACCAATGTTGCACTAAACCCAAATAAGCCAGAGGGACAACTACACCGGTAATTATTCCTGCAACACCTAATCCAGCTACTGTTACTGCAGTACAACCTGAACTTATTTTCCATGCCAGTCTACACCAAATTCGAAACGTTATTTGCTAGATAGTATTTCTTTCAAACAACTCTCAACTATTCAATCTCTATGATCAAATCATTTTTAATCTGTGATTTTTTAGCAGTCTAAAATTGAGACAGTTATTGGTTGGTAGTGTAGGATATAACAGTTTAATTGACTCTGTAGATATTGTGATTTGCAGACTTCCATGTTTTACACTGTAATATTGTATTTCTGATTTTAGCTCTTTCTTTGACTTGCTTCTTAGAAGCATAGATTTAATTATCCTCTGGACCATAAGTACCCATTCAGCTTCTATTTATTGGGTAACTCGTCTATTATTCGGTAGTCAATTTTGAACTGGCTAAAAGAAACTGGAATAATTACCTCAAGAACGTCTTTAATATTCATAATAATAATAATAATGTTTGTTTGTGTGTCAATTGCAAGCTCAATAGCTTTTTCAAAGGCATGATGTAGACAACTGTAAGAACAAAGATTAATGTTGTATGGTAAATTCTGTAGATAACTGATTTGTTTCAGTCGACATTTGTCTGTAGGCAAAAACTCTGCTATTTATTAGCCAAAAGATCAAGCATTTAATAAAATTACTTGTATTTCCTATTGGTTGTACAGTGTTATGAATGTTGTCAGGAAAAAGTTAATGTGCTATCATGTAGTCGATTGTTAACTAAGATAAATGGAATGATTAGTTTCGCAATTTCTCCATTAAATTTTGATGGTGGACTTTTTGACATCATCGGCAACTTCAAAAGCATGCTAGATTTAAATGCTGCGTGATAAACAAAGTTAAGAATATTTCTGTTTCACTCGATACTTCTTTGCATGTAAATCTGTTATTTATTATATGAAAAAAAAGTTAAAATATTTTATATAGGGTTGAACACAATCCAGACTTTAACTTTGTATTTATACAAAGTCTTGTCACGTTGAACTACGTACTGGATTTGCTGTTGTTCTTTAGTTGTGTTGATATTCTGGGTCTCTAACAGTATCTTGTGTACAGGATTTGTCATTTTGTAAGATTTAAAAACAGCTTGAACGTCGAAGACTGGACAAAATCTAACTTCGTAAATTTGTATAATTTTTGTTTCATTCATTTTGTGATGTTTTATGGTCTTCTTGTTCTTTCTTTAAATGTTCAGTTTTGGCTTTTTAAAATTCACGTGAACGTTTTACCCAAGTTTTCTACCAAGTTCTGCTCTATGTGGACTGTTTCGCTTTCTCGAAGCTACCTTTACTCGTTCTTTGTTAACATAAGATTTATCTTATTTTTGTGAGTTTGTTGTTTTGTCTTGTTCACCTTCCAGTTATTTGCAAGTAAAGTTTTAAGGATAGATCAATATCATTTTGAATCGGAACAAAGGTTACTGAAAGCTTTACTTACAAGTTTACTTTGAGTAGTGAAAACAATTCACTGAATAAATAAAGACAATGGATACAATTTGTATGTCCAAGCTGTCAAGTAGAAAAGAAATAACTGACTTTATAGAACTAGCATGTATGGTAAATCTTGTCAAATTAAATACAGTAAAAATAAAGTTAAAAAATGGAGATGAAAAAAATCCACCAGATACCACAGTAAATAACACGATAAAGACTACACATGATGGAAAAAATTAACAGAGAGCACTATGATAAATACATGAAACGAAGATACCACATTGATGAATATTTTAGGTTAATTCAAAATACAAGAGTTAGGATTTTGTCTGCACTGAAGCAAAATATCAGATTAGTCAATACATTGAATATATTAAATCTTCTATCAAGTTTCTTGAACTGAAGATGGCTACACTTTGCTACACCCGAATATTTTAGTTATGATGATTTAGACATAGATCATTTCATTCCATGCTTTTCATTTGACCTATCCGACCTCGATCGGCAAAGAAAAACTGTTTTCACTTATGAAACACTTGATACATAAAAACCGTGAAAACAGGTCAAAAAAGGTAAAATTCCTTCTAGTGATGAAATACACGAGCAAACAAAAATTTTAATAATTAAAGATGGATGACTTCATCATTGAAGACATTTTAAACAGTATCATCAAAAATATTTCCCTGCGAGTCTTTATTGCATAGCAGCTATTCATGTAATGATTACTATATTAAAAGTTTTGGTGAAAGGCAGAAATGCATGAATAGCAAAGCAACCAGTACACATTTATTTAGTAAGCATTTTTTGTGTTGTGTTTTGCACAGGGTTAGAAGTTTTCTTCTTTGTCCTGTGAGCTTGTATGTCAAAAATCAAGTGTAGTGTCGAATTCCATTTGAAATCATGCAATCGGCTTTCTTTTCAATCCATAAACTGTTTCTGCTGCCGAAGGAATAATGCCACACAATAATTACAATATGTAACAATGATTTGGAATTTTTATCAGATCTAGCTTGTCAAAGATTTAGTATGTCTTCTTGATTCGTCTCCCATCTGTCTTTTCCAACTCTTCAGTTAAATTTTACCCGTTTTCTCTCTATATGATTCATTTTCAAGAACTGTTTTCAATTCCTGTCTGCAGTTTCTATAGACTTCGTTTTCGTTGCCTTCAGCTGAAATCCCTGATTATTTATCAAGCCGACTCTTGTCCATTTATGAATGATAAAATCATGCTTTGCTATGCCTCTGGCGAAGAAGTCACGGACTTCACTATTGAAACAACCGAAAAATGGCTGCAGGTGATTTTGATGATTCAATTTAAAATCCTGTATATGAAGATGACAATAGTTTAAATACGAAACCTGAAATCAATAATTTGGTGATTCCAGAGTTTCACTAGAAGCTATACAAGGAGGAAATAAAACAGGCCATGGGATGAATGAAGCACAATAACAATTGGAAAGAAATGACTTTAGAATCAACTACAAAACACTCTACTATGTAAAACTAATAACAAGATAGTTCAGTTTTTAATGAAAAGAAACATATAATCTTTGGTAGCACCGATCACTATATTAGACCAGAGTGGAAAGGATGTGTTGGTCACATTAGGTTGGGCAAAAGAAGGCAACAGATGGGCACATATGGATGATATAAAACCTGATACATGACCTAAATGCCCTGTAGAACGTACTATTTTACAAAGGCAGCCAATACAAGTTCCTGAAGAAATAGAGATGCAAAACAATAAACACAAATGAGCGGTTAGATGAACAGGTAAGAGAAGTTGAGACCATAATTGATCAATATCGAAAAAGAATTCAAAGTGGAGAGCTTCCACCTGCATTGAAAAGATTATTCATTACATAAGAGGTAAGATAATTAAGGGGTTATGTAGATGTTGTAGTAGTTGACATTTTCAGAACAGAGTGACAATGAAATGTGTCAAAAACCATTTGAACAGTTAAAACTAGAGATTATAATAAAAACAGACCCTACAAGAAATGAAGGAAACAAAGCTGTATTGCAAAAAATTTGGAAAGTGTTGAACGCAAAAAAACCCATAGACTTTCATTAAAATTGCTGTTTGGCAATTTAGCCTTCCAGTAACTCGAACCAAATCCACGAATTTATTTTTCCCTGGTTAAAATTATTAATGTTTCAATATCAGACCAATCTTTACATGCTGTACAATAGTTCCCCTCATCATCTATGACTTTTTTATTCTCTTTTTTGATGCATCTCCAATCATGATATGGTGGAATGTTAAAATGAATACATACCATGCTAAATTTTGTAAAGTCAGTGTTAGTATTGTTAGTGTTAAAGCCTTTTCACTAGGTAATGATATTGCACGCTCACTCAGTAATTTCCTAATCTGGAAGTAAATGCGAAACATGTAAACAGATTTAACCAACTCTGAAACACTTTGATACGTTATATGCCAGTTGAAAATCCCACAACCAGCTGTTGCCATCCATACTGAACAATTTAGCTGATTCTGCCACAATTTCATGTCACACTGTGCTTTGAATCTGTTAAGATAATCTTCACTATAAAATTTTAGAATATCGTCACCTCAAATGTCTAATGTCTTGTGTCAAAAGCTGAATTTCAGTGTTGTAAACTTTATTCTCGTTAAATATTTGTGCAAAGTTAGGGTCAACGACAGATCTTTTGCGTACCACAATCAGAGCGTTAAATCTTGGTTACATGACACAGGTAATGTGCTGTCCATTATTTATGTTCATAAAATCAATGTGAAATTTGCTTTTCTTGTGCAAATACACTGATCCTCTGTATACTGTTTTTCCACACTCATATATAATGTTTTGTCGATATCTCTCTCTAATCATTTAATTTCCCCCACTGTAATACCTGTTTAATCTCGTAGATTTGCACACTCTGTACATCTCTATTATTTGTATTTTGTGTCTCTATTTGACTAGAATTACTTGCCTGATTTAAATATGTCCTCGTTGAAATTAAGAAGGTTGTCTTTTCAAAAATCGTTTTTGTAGTTTTTTTTAACCAATTCAAATTTAGATTTTCCAAATGTATCAGCTGTTAGTTAACCATATAGGATGATCCATTTTTTTGATCATTTTCCCTCTAATTTTGCTTCAACCAGAGTCATCTTTATTGATCTGTGATGAGTGTTATTGTCATCATTGATTAACTTCAGTAAAGCGTGAAACCCTTTTTCTGGTTTCATTTCAACTGAAAAACTTCCAGAGCCGAGTCTTTAGGTTTCTGTTAAACCTTTCCACTACAGATGCTTTTTTTGTGCGAGTAATCTAAAAAGTATTCCATTTTTTCCCCAGCAAATTCCTTTTCTGTTGTAAAACTCTTTCCCTTCTTCAAACTGAATATTTTTTGGCTTTCTCTATTTGACTTTATCTCTAAAAGCATTTTGTATCCGTCATCTTTCTTTTCTATTTTCACTTTTTCAGCCCAAGAGTATTCCGAAAAGATATCTACCAATTGTACTTTCGGCATTGTAGTAACGATGTCTAAGATAATGTTCTTTGTTTATCATTTAAAATGAAATAAAAACGTCCAGAGAATACTTTACCCCTGATATTACCAAACCAACAGGATGACCATCTACAATAGGTACTTTTTTCCCCCACAATTTGCAACGTTTCTTCAATCCTAAATGCTCAATTATTTCAGTTGTCTGTCAAATGTTGCCTTTTTTATGGATGAGTCTGCTACGGCTACTTCATATATACTGCATCACGATGTGCCATTTAAATCCGAACTGAGTTTTCCATAAATTCCATCTCTATTTTCGTCCAATTATTGTAAATCGACCTTGTCAAGTTTACGAGATCTTAAAGTAGTACTCTATATTTAGCCAAATACAAATCTGTGCAACTACTACATTATCTATTCCTTCTTTTTACTGCACTGTTTAAACAATCTTGCTATCAAAACAGGTGTGTTTATTCAATGCTAGCATCGTCAAATGTAGAATATCAATCTCCATCTTTTCTAAAAGAATGAAGCATAGCTTTTTGATATCTGAAATAAACAATAGGTTTTTTTCTAAATGTTGACCACACTTTTATCCCGTTCAAACTTTTAAACAAATGGGCATTATGTCTTTATACGAACAGTGTTGCTTACACGTTATACTCGTGAAATATTTATATTACCTCCAAGAAAAATGTTGAATTCAACACATTAAATATTTTTTACATTATTTACGATGTATAAAATATTTTAAATCATTATTTTGTGTTCGTTAATTGTCTTCATAGTCTGGCTGTTCTTGTATTTTGTTTTTGTTTGTTTTTGTAAAATCCTAAGTTAACACTTTTGCAGTAATTTTTAGAACAGTTGATATTTTGAGAGAATTGGAATTTGATTATCTGGAAATTTCTCGAGATCTTTATTTATTTACACATTGGCGAAATCCATTCTAGTAAGAATCATACTCTTTAAAATTTCATTATGGTCGAGTTCTTCCCATATATTAACTGTTTTTATCTTGTTGACATCATGGCGTGATTTATTTTCCACAACAAAAATAATTAAAACAATACACGAGTTTTTAAAGATTTCAATCAATGAATAATTCTTTTTCAAAACTTAACACCAAATGTCATGATGTCACACCCGTTTCAGAATCGTTGACATTTTATCGTAGTTTTCACTGTCACAAATGTTGAAATTTGACCAAAAATTTAGCAAAATCTCAAATGGTCTTGACCTTGAGTGACTAAGGCCGGATAGGGTTGCATGATTATGAAAGGACAGTACTTGCTGTCTCTATACTGTCCAAGTATGAAAGCTATCATTCCCAAAGTACTGACTCTATATAGTCTCAGTATGACAGCTATCCCTTCCAAAGTACTGACTCTATACAGTCCCAGTATGATAGCTATCCTATCCCTTCCAAAGTACTGACTCTATGCAATCCCAATATGACAGCTAGCCTTCCTAAAGTACTGACTCTTTACAGTTCAAGTATGGTAGCTATCCTTCGGAGGGTTTATGACTCATGACCATACAGAAATTTTTTATCCAAAATCCTTACGTTTGTTGTCTACGCCTCCATATACATTAAAAATAACATGTCTTTTAAAGTGTTGGTATAAAGCAATTTGAAATACCAATGCTGTTGGTATATCAAATTGTGATCCGCCCATGGCGCATGAATACGCATATTTAAGCATAGTTTCAACAGTGGTTATTGCTTCTATACTCTCTAGATCAGTGCTAAATTTCCACTTATTAATCATTATCGACATAATAAAATAACATGAAAAATATTAATAATCCCCGTTTTTTAAATGAATTTTAAACATGGTACACAATTTCATTGAAATCTCCTATGCTTTCCCTTTTATCTCTCTCTCTCTCTCTCATGCATAAGGGACACACATAGGTGGAAATCTATGGAGAGAGAGAAAAAAGAATTTGACTTGGATGAAACCCTTGAATTTGAACTAACACCAAGTAAATTAGAAGAACCTGGGTCGTCGTAATGGTATGTTTACACTTTTCATCGTGTGTTCTACAGTGTTCACAATACCAATGATACAAAGTTGCAATAGCCTGTCGAGAGTGTGCGGTAAATTTCTTGGTTAGGAGGCACACACATACTGTAATCTATTTAATGCTTTTTTTTAATTTTTTTAATCTATATTAGGGTTCTAAAAACATTATTTTTAAATATTACAATATCCGAAGGCCACTCTCCCTCTCTATCTCTCTAACTGTGTTGGTTGGTCAGGCAGAAGACTAATTGACTCACAGAGAAACATAGGAATGGACAATAAAAAAAAAATCTTATGCCAAGTCTCTCCAAATCCCCACCCCACCTCTCTCTCTCTGTTGGTTGATCTGTTTCAGCATATCAGTTTATCAGTTTTACCACAGTGTATCTCTCTTTCTCTCAACCATCGTCGCAAGATATGTGCGAAAATCAGTGAAAAAAACGAGTGTAGCATATTTTCGCCTGTAATGAGACGATGTCTCTGGACCTATGAATGACGGTAAAATTTACACATAAACCGACGAACGGAAAGGGGAAAGAGAGAGGTGGAGGATAAAAAGAATCTTATGGTTGGTAGCAATGTTAATTAAAGCATAACAATAACTTAGATCAACTGTAAATAAATGTAAATGTTTGAATTACCTTTTGTTGGCTCGTCATTTAGCTTAGTCTATATTCCACACTTGTTTCAATATATTCGACAGTGACTGAATGGCTGCACTTTCAGTGTTCAAGATGCTAACCATGCTGTGTTTGTGGTGCTCTACTTTCTTCACTTCAAACATCTTTCATGTTTAAATCATAAGTGTGTCTTGTATTTATTGAATCAATATGAATGAAAATAGAACTAAAAAAAGAAAAGAAAAGAAGCAACTTATTAATTTGCAAAGAGAATTGTGAATAGCCGCAATAGGTACAGAACTACATTTTGTAGCAGACATACTGGGCAAGGATGTGAAGAGTTCTCTCGCTCCATCAATACACAGTTTCCTGAAGTCAATCTTAACTCCATTGGAAATGCAAGTATTTGTGTTTTTGTATATGATATAAATAAAATATATGTATAGTATGTACCCTGTATCTTTGATATACCACTTGTTGTATAAATGTTTCATTAAAAGGAAACTCAGCAAGCCTCGTTTCCTTTTAATGAAAAAATTTATACATCTCGTGATATATCAATGATATAGAGTACATACTATACATATATTATATATATATATATATATATATATATATATATATATATATATATATATATATATATATATATATTAACATGAAAACAGCTATTTTTCCAGACCCTCATATCAAAAATGGAAAATGCAAACGTGAACATAACGCTACAAAACCCGACTATACTTGTCTCTTTCAAGGACCATTACACTGTTCACTCAGACTCAATATCATACAGAATACGGATTCTGATTTTTTAATTACTAAAATGGTGTTTGTTTTAAAATTCAGTTTTAGGTCTTTCCTTCAGCCATTTCTTGAGTTTGGGGTGTTAGTTTAAAATTCAGTTTTAGGCCTATCCTTCAGCCATTTCTTTATTTTGGGGTGTTGGTTTAAAATTCCGTTTTAGGTCTATCCTTCAGCCATTTCTTGATTTTGGGGTGTTCTTCGGTCTTATTCCAGTTTTCATTCAGTTTTGGAAACTTCTGTGCAGCTTCTTTTGCCTTCACTGCCTCTGTTCCATTAAAAAAAATAATGTCGGCCAAAGACATCTGAAAATAATCATAATAATAATAATATCATCATCATCATCATCATTAGCATCATCATGATGAAAAAAGCGACGGAAACAACAACAACAACAACACCATAACCACCAAAAACACCATTAGTAAAGTAACAAAGGGGTGAACGTTTGACCCCTGGTTGCTAAGGGCGTCTTCAACTTTCAGCTCTTGCTAAGAATAAATTTAATTGGCAAAGTTTTTTTGTTTTTTTTATTGTGAAACCATGCCCTTATAAGTCAGTCAGAAACATAATTAGCAAAGTGAAAATTTACAATTATATACTTGTACTGGCACAAAAGGTATCAATGACTTGTTTGGTTATCATGGCTTGTATAAACTATAGATCTACCATAGAGTTTACTTTGTATTTTTTATACTTTGAATTTCTGTTCAGATTGTTAACCTCTGTTTTTGTTCTGTTACCCTTGACCCCTGAAAAAAACTCCATCATAATTATTTTCCTTTGAATTATTTTTGTGAGAGAGCAATTAAGGTCTTCACCTCAGAACCAATTGCAAATCCGTTTTTGCCATATTTCTTAATCTGTGCATCTAGGAAACCCAGCTGTAAGGGTATAACTTCCTCTACCAGCTTTTTCATTAGTTCTGCCTGAAAATGAAAATAGTAGATTTAAAAAATAAAAACGTCTGTTCTGAAAAGGTTTTGTTCCAAGCAAATTCAAAACTATAACTGAAATTTTTTGACAAGAAATCAATTCAAACAAATCTGATTAGTATTCACACAAACAACGAAGAACAAATGAGTGTCAACAATCAAAATGGCGATTCTTGCAGCAATATTTTAGAAAAATTCTACACTATCATCATGAATTTGACCCAATTAGCTAACATGCCGCCCTGACTGTCTCAATTTAAATATCAGTTACATTTCATGAAGTGTTTTTTATGAACAGAGAAAACACTTGGCTTCATTTTCATTTCTGCAACATAAAATAATATATGGATTGTACAATCCATTTGACATAATGAACATTTCAACCAATCTCCAGTATGAATATATTAACTGTTGCTCTGTCTATAGTAAATTTTGTAAAAGGTTTAGTAAGTATTGGAGGAACAAGTGTCTGTAGAGCTCTATCAGAAGGCAAAGATGATTTCTTCTGAATTGTTCACTGACAAAATCAAAAAGAGATTGATAAATATTGGTCATTATTTCTTTGAGTGAATCAAAATAGCAGTAGTAGCATTGCCTGGAATTACTGGCAGTGTAATAAGTCGATTGCTTAAAAATGCTGATGAAACTGTTTTTTTTTTTTATTTAACATGCTATTTTATATGTTTGGGCATTAGTGAATTTGTTATTTTAAATTGGATCACGGTGTGCACAAAGTATCAAAAAAAGAATTATGCTTTGCATCAGGGCCAGATTAAGACCTTTAAAGGCCATAAGGACTGAAAAGATTTTGGTGCCCCCCCCCCCCCCCCCATGTGTAATTAAAAAAAAAACCCAACAAAAAGCAAAGCATGATAAGATGTTAAACACCTGTTTAAAAAGGTTAGGTATAGCAGCTCTGGGAAACATTAATGTCAATAGTCAATATAAATGACCGCTTCTTTATTCAATGGCCAATATTTGTTTGGACATTTCAAAATTGTTATGTGTCATTTGAACTTCCAGAAAGAGACACATTAGCAAATGTGATATACACAGTCTTTGCCGCAGTGACAGTAAGACTATCATCACCATAATCCTTTTTCACTATAAAATTATTTCTCACTCTGCAGTTTGTTGTCGTACTACCATGGATTGTTTACCCGCCTTTGGAGTACCATCCTTTACTACGTTGGTATTTATGGTAGAGTGTAATCCAAGTTTAAACGAGTTACTGGATTTCTTTAAAGTTGTTGTTGTGTCCAGCAATAGAACCCATTTTCATGATCATGTCGGTCAGTAACAAAATGATACAGCAACCAAAGACATCATAGTCCAATTTCACCTTTGCGGTTGTATTTACTTTTTAAATGTTGACATAATGTTTTCCTCCTTGTTCGCCTTGCATTAATTTCTCAAACACGCTTTTAACGATATTCTGAACAGTGGAAATAGACTGTGTAATATATCTTTTGTTTCGTTCTTGTGCACTCAAAATGTTGATTATATATATATATATATATATATATATATATATATATATATATATATATATATATATATATATATATATATATATATATATATATATATATATATATATATATATATATATATATATATATATATATATCCTGATATTCTGAGTTTACCTGTTCATCGGCTGGTATCCTGCAGAGAGAAGTCCAGCAGGTAGGTTTATCTATATTGATTTTCTCAGTTACGATCCACAATCTTCTGTTGTTGCTGTGCAGGGAAGGATACCAATCTAAGCGTCTGTAAGGTGAGAGAGTACTTTTCAGAGCAATTGGATTTTTTTTCCATTACAGTATTTTGTATAAAGATTGCCGCACTGCAAACAGCTTAGACCCGATCTACTGCCGCATAATGCACTGACATATCAGGGTCTACGTTATTCATTGGTCTTCTTATTCTGAGAGAACAGCGTAGACACTGATCCACCAACCGGCACATTATGTGACTGCAGATCTGGGCCTATGTCATTCTCATTTGTTGACGTGGAATACATACTGTAAGCCTTTCATGAAATGTGTGAAGATTTTGTGGATATTTTCTGGGGAGTACCAACGTCAACAGGATGTATTACACATTGATGCTGATCACAATTTCATGCAATAAATTTGATTCCAGCAAGTGAAGCTTTTCCTCAGTGCTGATCCACCCTTGTTAACTCGTTCTGCTACTGATTTGCTACTTTAGTGTTCTATTTTTTTAGAGAAAATTGCTAATGCCAGTACAGTATTATTTATGGAGAATTTGAGGAATACTTTCCTCTGTCAAGAAAAACTCAAGGTCAATATTCGGCCCAAAATTATAATATATTTTTTGCAGACTGCAACAGTGGCAAGAAAAAAAGATGTTTTTACTGAATGAGAGGGATACCTTTTTCACTTCATCTTTTTCAAATAAAGCCTGGATACTGGCCTGTGTAAGATCGGTCACCGTGTCCAGGATATCATCAATGTAGAAAGCCTCCACTGATGACTTGCCGTACAACTCTGCAGAATAGAGCATTGGTCTGTTTGAAGAAGGTTTCAAACTTATAAAGCTGCTCTTCAAAACAAGTACATGTTTTATCTCATCTTTCTCTCGAACAAACGCACAATCACAGATGTGCACACACTTACATTCACATTATACAAATGGCAATACATATGGACAGACTTCAAATTACCAATATGATTAATTGAAGGACAATATAGGTCGACCAAAGTTTCCTGGCGACTTGACCACTCATGAGAAATTACCGTATGTACTTCCGTATAATACGATACCAACTGCAAACTGCATAGACCCAGACAGATATGCCGGCACATTATGCGCCGGCAGATCTGGGTCTATGCAGTCTGTAAGGACTAATCAGTAGAACAAACATTTGGATCCGCCTTATACGCGAGTATATACGGTATTCGGCCATAGTCTACCTGAGAAATAGATACAGAATTGTCAAGGCATTGTACATTCTACATTCTTGTCATGAATACTATAGCCCATCCATTTACCATGCCTAATACATGCAAACAACAATTTTGAACCGCGGATTACGATGTCTCACTTGTAAACGCCTTTATAAAGAAGTATGTTTCTACTTATGAAGGCAAAACAGGAATCCAAGTATATCAGAAACTTAAGGCGAACAGTAATGTTGTACCTATAATTTAGTTGAATGCAGCAACGGATGTAGAATATTTAACACACTATTTAACACTCGACTTTGGCATTGTTTATGACTAGGGCGACTTCTACTTCTTTGAAAAAGTGGCACCTATGTCTTGTCATTGTCAGGAGAAGCAATGAGTGGTTTAGTAATTAATCCATTAATCCATTAGTTGATGATTGATATTTCGTTGTATTTGATTAATGAAGCGACCGATCATTTGCACCACTGTAATTGGATCTGTGAATAATATAATGAGTGAAAGTTTTTCTATATATTGTTAAGGAAATATTTTTTCAATTACTATATATTTTTTTTTTCATGGGGTGGGGGTACTGCATCAATTTATGTTAAATTGTTAATGTGATATGTAAAGTGGGCTATAACAAACACAGTTTTGTTTTGTTGTTTTAGCTTGGTGCAGGTTTCATTATGCTACAAAAATAAATCATTAATTATTACTTATCAGCTGTCTTTATGAAACCAGTTATCTATCATACATTTTGGCTAATTTCAATCTCTACAACATAGCTTATTTTACTGGCAGACCAAGGCCATGGTCTGGTATTATTCCACTGAAAGGTTGAATTGCTGAGTCACAATGGTAGATTTCATAAACCTAAGTAACTCCATAGGATCATGGACATCAGCGAAACAGAGTACCGAGCAAATGTACATACAGTCTGAGTATCTTCAGGATGTGAGGCATTAAAAAATTAGGTAATATTTAGACATTTCTTCTTACTTAAGCTTAATTTCCATTTCCATTTCATTTCAATATATTGTGAATGAGTTAGGAAATATTACACACTACATTATTTCGATTTTCTAGGGTGCCTTGTGTTAAAGGTATCCTTTTAAAGTAACAAATCAAAGTTTTTATACGAAACATTGGAAACAAAAGCATTGTAAATTCTAATGAAGTCATAAAACTGACTTAACGTAACACATCAATAGTTAGATGATCCTGCTGAAATATGGCCACGTCTTATGCATTTATATTCCGGCAAACTCAATAAATAATATTTCCACAAGTGTACTGCTGATTTGCAGAGTAGCGTACAACGTACACTACACACGGCATGCAGGATATTGAACAACATACACTATATAGCATGCATAGGGTAGCGAGAATACAATTTGAATAAGTGTAATCATATGATTGGCCATGAGGAAAATTGTTCACCAATTTCTCTTGTTATGACTAGGGGTTGAATATGTAACAAAAGAAATAAAGACTCAAACAAGCTTTCACAATATCTAAAATACAATTTCATTTCCTAAAATATAAAATATTTAAAACAAACAAAGTGAATGAATTAAAAATAACTTACAGTTTAGAAATTCCTTAAATAATCCTAAATTGTTCTATAGAATTCACTAATCCAGAAACTGTCCAAAGGTATTCCAAATAAGGATAATAATGTGCTTATGTGCTAACAAGAATCAGTTCTAAATCCAAATGTTTTTAATTCCAGGTAAATTCCTGTTAACGTAGAATATCTCAAAAGTTCTTGAAATGTTTCCGTTAATTCCAATGGAGTTAAATAATGTTCAGATCTTCGAACAATAGTACATAATCCCAAAAGTACTAGTTAGAAATAAGAATTCACAAGTTATCACAAACAATAAACAAATTCCTCTATGACTTTTACGAGCTGATGTAATCGTGAAGAATACCCAAGCAGTGACTAAAATCTAGTTTTATAGTCTCTTACTGTGTAAAAGAGAATTTAAAATCCATAATTGCGTTCTAAAACAATTAAATCTTTCCTTGAAAACAACTTTTACTGATCCAATCAGAAACTAGGTCACGCATGTCACCACTAAAAGTACATTCACACTGCAATTCCATGTCTTATTTCAAATCAACAAGTTGTTGACTTCTTATTGAGACATGGGATCCAGGTCATGAATCACCACGCCCTAATCACGTGACTCACCATGTTGTTAAGTTGACCAACATAATTATTGATTTCCTTGGAGAGAAGCAATGACTCATGTTGACATTCTATAAACAAGGTACACAATAGCGTCAGCAACTGAATTAAAGAATTATAATAAAAATGTCATAAACCAAATGAAAACTATATTGTAATTTAAAGATGATACATAATTCCGTAACAACATTTCTATATGGATGTGGGTGGGTGGGTGTGCAGGACATATTATTATACCTGCAGTTATTCCATATCACAATTTCAACTGTAGCATGCAGTTTGGAAATTCACCATGTCCAAAACAATTCCCATATCCTTTGCAGTACTGCCTATTGTTGCTGATACAATGTGGTTCCTGGAAAAGGTGGTCCGCATTCACACACAAACTACCAGTGTTCTCCTCAGGGCCTTTTACTGTAGCGGGCCCACTACGCTATTGTTTAAAACTCCGATAACCCCCGATGCTTTAGAACTTGCCGCTACGCTATGCTCTTGTGCCACTACGCTTTAATGTTTCCCACTACCCTTATAAAATGAATCTGTTAAACAAACATCCTGTCACCTAATTCAAAGCCCTATTACTTAAATGAAACCTGTTCTTACCTCTTCTTGGGTATTTTATTAAGATAATCCAGGATAATTACTCACTCACTTAACCATTATCTTTTGTACCTGGCTTGCGCGGCTACCAGTGAGCAACCTTGGTGCGGGTTTCGACTGAATAGAGATAGTCACGTGATTGGCCAGTGATGATGGAGTCTACTGGTAGAGTGTTATATATATTTCAGTAACTGTCACCACCAGCCAAAGCAGTTACACATATTATATGAAATTTTTTTGGGAAAAATGAACACACCACCTTCCAAGAAACGTAAAATTACCCAGCGCCCGGCTAGCCCCATGTTGGCCTGGTTACGAAAACCAGAAATTGGCATCACCAATAATAGCAGTGATTCTGATTCCAATAGCGTCAGCATGATTTCCACAAAGAAATAGATAAAGTAACGAAGGACGGGATTTAACAATGAAGGTTTTCCATATTGCTAAAGTTTGGTTCAGATATACAGGGTGGGGGAGTGTGTTGTAATATATTTTTTTATAGTAGTAACCAGCAATTGTAGTTGCAATTGTTGTCGTTCTTATTAAGTTGTGGCAAGGAATGAAAGTTGCTTTTTATTCACGAGTTGTTATTATGTTTACTTAGTTTACTCTGAGCAGGAGAAATATAGTTTGGTCAGTAAACCTTAACTTAAGTGGGTGCTGCCCTATTAATTTCTCATTTCTCTTTCCTGTCTATCTAAGTCATAAACGGAACAATCTTTATCTTACAGTTTTACCTCTTTTGAAAATATATAAATAAAAAGTATTCCTTCATAAATATAACTTAAATAGTTTCATCCATATGCTTACTAATTATTCAGTAAAGTCATTTTTAATTTAATTTAAACTTTTGAACAATATTTAAGCTCTCTGGCATTGATTCAGTGAAGAAATTCAACAATAACAAACACTTTGATATATTGTTCTTAATGGAAAGGAATATGTATTATCTTATTCTGTGATATCATTTGAAAACACATCACTGTCTCGACTCTTGAAGAATTTGTCCTAGGTAATTCACTTAATTAGGATTCAGGTAGTTTTGTCTCTTTTAATAAATTGTATGTTCACTTTTTTTCAGATTGTGAAAGGTCATTCTCCTCAATGAATAGAATTAAGAGTGTTTTAAGGAACAGGTTGACACAGGGTACTGAACTACCTGATGACAATCAGTACTGAAGGACAATCCTTGAAAGACTTTAATTTTGATGTGGCAGTCAGTATATATGTTGAAAAGAAGAAAAGACGTATATCATTTATTTAAATTAAGAAACAAATGAGATAGACATTAAGCCTTGTTATAACCTAGGTAAATAAAGAATACTATGTAAATATATACACTTCTTTTTTTATTTAATTGATATTTGTTTCACTTTTATGACATTAACACGCACTTTTTAAAACATTTTATGGCCCTAACGCGCTTAGCCCGATGATATCGAAAATTTCTGGGGAGTTCACCGACTACTGTGGCATAAATGGGATGCATCTAACTCTTTTGCAATGTTCACACTTCTCATCTTTATCATTAATGCCTGTCTGTGGACATGTTTCTTTTTTCAAATGTTAGTCTGAGGGTCCCTATCTATCTGACAATAGACAATATAACCTATTTGATGTTAGATTTCCTGTCCAGCGTATGCAGGTACTGTTAGGTGCGGGCACATAATTCAACAAGATTTTCTCTGACAGAATTTCAAAAATATCAACCATTGCAACTTGTATAAGGTGTAGAAATACATATATGCTGATAATAATGAGTATCAACCCAACAGGCTCTATACATGTGCAATTTAAAAAAAAAATTATACAATTTTAATTTTATTTTCAAAATTCATGTAAATTTTTTAAAATATTAAAAAAAAATTAGTTTTTACTTTCACAGCTCTATTTTTAAAGTCAATACACACAAAATGTCAAAATTTCATGCATCTACCTTTAATAATGAACTTAGGATAACAATTTAAACTTGTATAACCTTCCCACCATCAGAACAATTTAAACTTTTATAACCCTTTCCACTAGGGTTAGAAATTTTCACCTGAATGAAAAAAAAACTAAATAAAATGTGTCTGAAATACTGCTGCAAAGTTTCAATATTTGATCCATTTGTATAAATTGTATCTGACACCACTGTATTAAAATCACTAGGAAGTTCAAAATGGACGACTGACAAAAATGCACAAAACTTAAAGTTGAATAGAGAATTCATTAATTCAGATAAACACTTGAAATAAACTGTAGTTAGTTTTTAGTCCTCATACAAATCTGGAAATTACTAGAAATTAAACTTGGCTGTTAAACTCTACTAGGAGAGTAAATTTTAAAATATGATACATTTTTTTTATTTAAAAATTTGAATTTAAATTAAATTTTCATGAAAATTTAAAAACTCAAGTTCACAAAAAAATTCTTTTGCAACATGTCTCCGTTCCTTTATCACAAACATCAATGGTTTTCCTTATCAGGTGTGAAGTAATTAAACCAGGGCCTGTCAATAATAGGTAGCACCTGAAATCTGGCAGCATCTGAGTATGCTAGTTAGGGGTAGTAACTAAGGTAGTGATGTCATTTTCACCCCTGAAGGGGAGGAGCTCTTAGATGTTAGGCTTCCAATAGTATTGAAGAGTTGGTGGAGTTCTATGATACCAGGGCAGCAAACCTTTTCCTAGTTATATAAGGGGGAGAGAGGATAATTCTTGTACTTTTATATGCAGTTATTTTAACTGAAACCATGAAAAGGTACACCAAGAAGAAGAAAACTTTTTTAAACCAGGAAATATTCCACATAATAAAGGGGTCGGATTTCTGACTGATGATACTCTACCAAGTTCCAGTGCTGCATCTGCTCAGGTGACTAGAAGAATGGACGCAGACAAGTTCTCTCTCATGGCAGTGACGAAGCCGACAGGTGGGGGTCTCCAGTCAGTTGTGGCACCAGACTATCATGGCACACCTGGGTCTGCTAGAATTCTACGGCCATCATCCAAAGCAAGACTGACCCTGAAAGAGACAGAAGTGAATCAGCATGAGGGGACACATGATTTGGATGAATAAAAATGTTGAAATGTGGAATGATATCATCCATCGTCATGGCAATCAAGACAACAGATGTGAGAGACCTGATTCAAAAAATGCTAATGAAAAAAATGGGGACTTGCTTGGAAGCATATCATGATCTGTAAAAGCTGCAGTTTTAAGTCACCAGAGTATAAGCTGTATGAGATAAAAACAGCTAAACCTGGTCCAAATCCTACTGCTGTAAATATGATGTTTCAAGCTGAACTACAGGATACACCAACGGGCCACGCCAGGGCTAGATACCTACTTGCAGCCACTGACATTCCACAACCTAACAGAACATCTATGCAAAGGGCTTCCAACATTCTGTGCAGCTAAATGAAATGGATATGACAGACAAGCTGAAACTAGTCTGACAAGTTAATGTCATTCATGGTGTGCAGGATCCTGAGCAAATAAATGTCACATTTGATGCAAGATACAATGCCATTAGCTTTGGACATGAAAAGAAACCTGATCAAAGTTCATCTCAAGCTGTTGGAATTGTCTGTGAAACTGTTATAGAGAAACAATACATTGTAGGAGCTACAGTAGAAAATAAATTGTCCTGAACTGGAGCATGGTTCAAAGGCCGTGGTTTGGATGTGCAACATTCAGGAGGCCATGTTGATTGCACAGCAAATCTGTCACCAGTCGCACCACATTCAGAGCATGCAATGGCAAGAGAAATAGGTAACAAGTTTGTGTTGCAAGAAATTCTCATTAGACATGCAACAACAGATGGAGATGCACAGGTTGCTGCTGGTTTTCAGGATGCTTACAGCATTCTATTTCCAATGTGGAAAGTAGAATGATTGTCTGACCCCACTCATTTGGGTCATTCCCACTTCAAACGGTGCAATTCTGCAACTTTTAGTGAAAGTATGTTTCTGGGAATAAGAACAAGAGAAGGAAAAAAAGCTGAAACAGAAAATTCTCAGTCAAGATGTTAAAGCCTGCTGCAGTTTGATCTTCAAACAAATAATGGAGGACACCAGTGGTGATATTAGACTTATCCAATGTAAACTTCCCCAAGTACTGGATGCCACTCTGCAGTGTTATTCTGGGGACTGCAACAAATGTCAGCATTATTCTAAGGATTGGGGAGAAGGAAGTACTAACAGTTGGTGGATACGATCTGCATTTCTGGGCCCTCATCAGGGGATACATCTAAACATGACAGAAAATGATAAGTATATTCTCCTGGAAGTGCTGAAAATGAAACTTTCCTGTCATGTTGTACAAAGACTGCAGCTTAAGACAAACACACAGAAATGTGAAGCTGTGAACAGATCAGTTAGTGTTTCCTTACCTACAAATTCTAACTACTGAAGAAACTTTGAGGCAAGAATGCATTCAACAAGTCACAGACTCAATAACAGACTTGGATGATCTCTGAAAACAAAAATAAAACACTTGGGAGGTATACTTTCACCAAGGACTCTGAGGTCACTGGATCAAATGGATAAAAACTGTACATTCCATCAGTTGTATCAAAAGTATCTGGAAAACAGGAAACGTGTACTAGAAACACAGGGAAATATAATACAGGCTCATCTGAGGTACAGAACTTAGCCCGGCAACAGCAAGTCTGACTATTGCGAAGGCATACTGGAGAGTCATTCTAAGGGCGTTCACTCCTATGCATAGGTTTACCAGGAGCCAAGGACACTGCAGACAGAAAAGATGAGCTTAGTCCATGTACAAAATGACAGTGCCGAAAGACACAATGAAAAACATGTAATACAGAAAGGAAAACTGCCATGGGGAAATCTGTAGGTAACACAGTGCATGTTATGTGCAGTTGTGTTACCTACTATCACCTGATGAGACCTATGGAAAAATCAAAACAGTTTTCTCAGAATATCAAGACATAAATAAAGAAATAAAAAAATAAAGAAGAAACAAACATTTTAACATATTCTAAAATAACATGAACTGACTCACTGACTGACTGAATGAATTAATGTAGCATTGAATTAATGAATAAATTAGTGTATGTATTATTTAAGATAAAGCTGTCATACCAGCATAGTCAAATAAAATAAAGACCAGTTTTTGTTTCTTTCTTCTATCCTCCTTACTAAACTAAACATATCATCAATGCATAAATCTATCTATCCATCCATCATTCAATCAATCAATAAACTAATCCCATTTTATCCATGCAACCAGCAAGCCGGCCATGTCATGCTTAACTTCATTTCTATATGGATGTATGTGGGTGGGTGTGCAGGGCATATCATTATACCTGTAATTACTCCATGTCACAAGTATGATTGTAGCATGCAGTTTGGAAATTCACTATGTCCAAAACAATTCCCATATCCTTTGCAGTACTGCCTATTGTTGTTGATACGACGGGTTTCCAGGCTGAGGCGATCCGCATTCACACACAAACTGTTGTGGCATAAATGGGATGCATCTAACTCTTTTGCAATGTTCACACTTCTCATCTTTATCATTAATGCCTGTCTGTGGACATGTTTCTTTTTTCAAATGTTAGTCTCAGGGGCCCTATATGACAATAGCCCATATAACCTATTTGATGTTACATTGCCTGTCCAGAGTATGGAAGTACTGCTAGGTGCTGGCACAGAATTGAAGATTTCCTCTTACAGAATTTCAAAAATATCCACCTTTGCAACTTGTATAATGTATAGAACTACATACATGCTGATAATAATAAGTATGAACCCCATAGGCTCTATACATGTGCATTTTGTTTTACAAAATATTTAAAATTTTAATTTTATTTCAAGAATTTTAATTTTTAAAAATATTTAAATTTTTTAATTTCTAATTGGATAGTTCTATTTTTAAAGTCAATATACACAAAATGTCCAAATTGCATGCGTCTACCTTGAATAATAAATTTAGGATAACAATTGAAACTTTTAAAACCTTCCCACTGACAGGCCTCAGACCACAATTAATTTTCCTATATAGTCTCTACATTTGTTTTTCAGTATTGAATTTTCCATTGTGTCCAAATCCTAATAAATCATAGCCCAGGGGTCAAGCTACCAGGCGAAGTGGGTGACTAAGTCACCGAAAAAAATGTAAACTTCGCCTTCTTGTATAAGGAAAGCGAAAACGACTTCGCCCTGTCATTTTTTTTTTAGAGCTACATGGAGTGCCTGTAGTTTATGGGTTTTGAGATGCTCCCTCAACCCAGACAAGTAGTGTTAAGCCCCAGGCGAAATGCATTGCGCATTGCCTTAGCATGTGTTCATATCAATTACGTCAACAAAACATACTCTTATTATCCTGATGTAAAGTATCTCTAAAGATGAACTCACGGTGAAGTTCTTGTCATAGGTTAACTGGCATTCTTCTGCGAGGCTGGACTGTAAACAAAGCAACGTGCAATGGGTGACAGATTTCACTTCCAAAAATGCACCAATGCCTCATTACTCACTGTGTTCTGTCGCCAAAATACACACAGACAACCACACCATAATGCTCATATTCTAAACAATAAACAATTTCCTTTAAATCAATACAAAGAATGCCTGGATCTAATACATACATCACCACCAAAATGAGTAGGGGTGAAACGATTCATCGATATATCGATACTTTTGCCATATCGATAAAAAGGTGAAGAATCAATACAAAATGATACTTACCCTTTAGAATTTACTTTAATCTTCAGCAGTCACGAATAATTATTAGTCGTTTGCCTTTTTATTCTTTAAAACTGAGTATTTATCTGAGACGGCCGTCACAGGCACTAATATTTGTCAGTAAAAAAGAAAAAAAAAAACTGTTGAAAACACCCACTCACCTTTTGCAAATTAACGCAAGGTTACATTTTCAAAATGTGTCCCCCCCCCCCTTTTCACTGATTACATGGTAATTATTTTATCCCATCAGCATGTTCAGCCACCGATAATATATATCAATGTAAAGGAGATTTTCCATATTTGTTCCCCATGAATGATTTAAGTATTTTACTGATCATTTAATAAATACTTTTATACAAAGTTTCTCTGTTGCTTCGTATCTTGTCTATATGGATCGAATTTAAAGGCTACACTTCCGGTGTGTCACTCAGTGAAATATGTGTCATTAAATTCTGATTGGTGGTTATTGTTTGTTGCAGTTCAGGGTAAACAATAACCACCAATCAGAATTGACTGCAACTTATTCACTGCGTCACACACCGGAAGTATTGGCATCCAAACACTATCCAGGTAGACACAAAGCAACAGAGAAACTTCGTTCAAAATGGTTATTAAATGATCTGTAAATTACTAAAGTCGTACATGGAGAACAAGTTTGGAATGTTTCCTTTTAGGTTGATATAGGTAATCAGTGACTAAATGTGCCAACAGGATAAATAAAATTAGCACATAATCAGCAAGGTGGCAGATTTCAAACCGTGCAGGTTTGTCACCTTGTGTTAATTTGTTAATTTTGTTTAGAAGGGGAGTGGGCATTGTCAATAGTTTTCCTTTTCACTGACAGAAATGAGTGCATGCGGCCACAGCAGTTGTTTTACATCTGCTAGAAGTACAATGTGATAGAATTTGGTTGTTAGTCATCTCCACTCCCACACCTGGACTTGCTCTAGATAAGATTTTCCTTGCAGGTGGAAATTGCACTATTTCTTCTGTGTTGAAGATAACACTGTCATGTCTTTCAAATTTAAGTGAAGACATGAAATTGATAATCAGATGTTTTAAAAGCATTCATGCAGTGCAAATAAAAAGGGGTGTGGTTACCAAGATGAGTCATGGATCCGTTCAAATGGAGTGGCCTCAAATGGCCTAAATGAGTGAATTAAAACCACTAACAACTAATATGTAGTCTGTTTAGACGTACAGTTATCTGTTGGTTTGTTTAATTTAACATATTTCCTCGCCTTCCAGGTGCATTTCAAGTTGATTACACTTAGTGCAACATATACATCCAATTGCCAAGTTGTTGACAAGTATATGCCATCGTACAGATATTTTTTCGGTATTAACGTGTGAATTTGGATTAGTAACATCATGCGTAGACTGGTCCTTTACCGTAATTTTGACCAAAGTCAAGCTTAGGGTTAGGGTAACATATGTGTGGTAGCTGCGTACAGGCCGGGACCCAGGCTACATCATTCGCAATTTTGAGATACATCTCGGCATAGGTGGCGCTCTACGGATATTACGTACTTCTGGGAGAGTGACAGGTGTAAGGTGAAGTTGTTTGCACTTTCAACATGCACAACGGAGAGAATGTTGGCATACCTCTATGCAATTTTCATGCACTGTGGCTGAAAAGTCTTTACATATTGTACTTTTGGAAATTATATATGAAACGAATTTTGCAAGAGTATGCAATACCAGTTTATGAAAGTGCAATGAATGAATTACAAAATGTGTAAAAAGTATTTAAAAAAAGTTATCAGCTGTTTTTTTTTTAAAATTTACCTTTGAAGTCCATGAAGTGAAAATGATCAAGTGGAGCCAGCATTTTTTTTTTTTTTATAATTGCACGTCTGAAGTAAGGCCAAGCTGTATATTCTATAACCCAAATTACACCCATGAATCATACACCATAATAATGATAATTCAAAGTTCTTTTAACAATGCCCAAGATATGCAAGGTCTTTTTTTAAATAGCCAGAATAACCAGTGAGGAAAACCCGGGAAATTATTTTTCTTTAAAAACCCAACCCTATGCAAAATACGAAAACGTAGAGCGCCACTTAAAAACAAATATGAAAATGTGTGCAATTGCTTTTCTTATTTACATATCATAATGTATGATTTTTATCAACAAAACGGTACATTAACATTAATATTATGCATGCAATAAGCTAATTATGCCTTTTATGCTCTTGCTTACACAATATGCCTTGTGGCAAAATTGTGTGCGCAATGACCTTAATTTTAGGGAAATTAGAAGTCTTAGAACATAGGAGTAAAGTCAACTTAAATTTAAAACTGTTGTATTAAGTGAAAGAAAAATATAGCAAAAATGTTTCTTTTCATTCATTTGTAATAAAATTAAGGGAAAAAAATGATGGCAAACAGATCGCTTTCTTCCATATGCTAGTGGTAGAAGAACAATAAAACTTTGTACTCTTTGACCTTTGACCTCTGTTGATCTGATCTGTTCCATCCCTGTTCAAACTGTAAAATTTATTAGTGACATCTTAGGAATAATTGTGGCAAGTTTCATGTTCCTGTCTTTCAGCATAACATTGGGTTGCTATGTTGAGAAAATGCAATGTGCATTTTAAAATAGCTCTCTTTTCCGGGGGTGGGGGGTGGGGGCTGGGCTTGTGTGGAATTTGATACTAATGAATACTGTTCTGTAGAAAAAATACATAAGAATTATTCAAAAGGACTGTTTATATACTGTGACTTAAATGTTACAACAATACAACCAAAATTAAACCATACAATAATAATACCTACGTGGTCATTATGGTGGCGCTCTATAGATATTACGCTCTTCTGGGAGAGTGACAGGTATAAGGTGAAGTTACTTGCATTTGCAACATGCACGATGGAGAGAATGTTGGCATACCTCTATGCTATTTTCATGCACTGTGGCTGAAATTTCTTTACATATTGTATTTGTGGAAATTATAGATGTTCTAAGCACGCAGCTGACCAAAATGGCTACTCCCATATGATAAAAAAATCAGCCTGAATTAGTACAAAGTACACTAATTTTAGCAGTTATTGAAATAAGGAAAACGACTTTTGCCAACGTATGCAATATTAGCTTCTGAAAGTGCAGTGAATGAATTACAAAATGTATAAAAAGAAAAGAAAAAAAAGTTATCAGCTCGTGTTTTTACAATTTACCTTTGAAGTCCATGAAGTGAAAGTGACCAAGTGGAGCAAGCAGTTTTTTTATTATAATTGCACATCTGAAGTAAGGCCAAGCTGTATATTCTATATCCCAAATTACACCGATCACTCATACACCATAATAATGAGAATTAAAAGTTATTTTAGCAATACCTAAGACATCAGTGTTCAAAGAAGAAAAAAAATCAGACACAGGCCCGGGGCTGGTGCCTTAAAAAATTCACAAGCCCTGACTCAAAATCCACAAGCCCTGACTCCAAAACCATGTGCCCAAAAGGGCCGTATTTTTTACTATTATTTTTCACACGACGTTGCACGTTGCAATTGCTGTTCTTTAAATACCCCTAGCATATGCAGCCTTTAAACCAACTATATCGACCAAATCGGTCTTCACTGTACGATCATATTTAATTCATATTTACATGGCATTTAGCATGCCAGCGATTTGAGTAACATTTAAAAAGAGCATGTAATATAGACATTATAATTAATAATTATTTTAATTATTACTTATTCTGCATGCATTTGTATGTTTTTGTTTGGGGGTTTTTTTGTCTTCTATAAGGATAATAATGTCTAAATTATTTTCTATTTTAAATGTACTTAATTATGATTTTTACAAAAATATTATGATGCCATTTTTATTCAGACTGCATTATTTTGGAAATGTTGGCATATAATTAACAAAGAAATGATTATGTCTATATTCTACTTACATTATATTTTTATGATTCACAATTTTTTTTCACTTTAGTTTTGTAGCCTTTATTTTAATTTTACTGATTATAGCGGATGGTATTGTGCACGTTTTATACAGTATAAATGTACCGACTTTCAGTAGACGAACTTCAAATGATATAGGGGCCCACATGGGGATAAATATTTATAATGTACTGGTTTTTCAACAACATTACAATAAAAGTCTGCATTTAGTTAGCGAGTTAGCGAGATTGAAGTTTTCTCAGGCAAATTTAGATTTTTTTTGTTCGACAAGCCCGACGGGCTTTTCACTTAAAATATAGGAGGGGTACGATCTGAAATTAGAGGGGCCCCGGGCGTCGGGCTATCGGATTTTTTTAACAATGGACATGCCAGGTCTTTTTAAAATAGCCAGGATAACCAGTGAGGAAAACCCTGGAAATTCTTTTGCTTTAAAAATCTAACCCTCTGTAAAATATAAAACTGTAGAGCGCCACCATATATTTTTTCGCATAAATAGCCGAGGTGGTCTGAATGCAGTAACCGATCTATCGGAATCTCCTGGGCCTTTTCCATCTCATGGTAGAAAAAAAAAAAACTTGTTTCGGAAAGAAACGACAATATTCTGAATAATGTTTGCGCAGAACCTTAGTCTGCTTTCCTGACCGCTCTCCACCAACTTTCTGTAACGAAGAGTAACGAAGTGAAGAACAGGTACGGAACCAGACTAAACTTCGAAGTCAATCCTACAGATCATAGTTTTGTCTTGCATAAATAGCCGATGTGATCTGAATGCTAAACCAGTATTCGTTCGCTAAATGAAGACTCTAAAAATGATACTAAATATTCAACTACAAGCAAGATGAAAATAAAATAATCAATTAAACTAATAGAAATTGCAGTTATAACAGTATAAACTATGACTAGCCGAATTTCCATTCGGCCGTTATTTGCTGTGTGATTCGGCAACTGACAGTTTGTTAGTTATACCGTGATAAACTCATCCCACCCTGCCACCCAAAAGCATAACAACAACAACATTAAATTCTTAATTAAAATCAACCTGACACATTTTTGAATTTCTTCGGTTTTTCACTTTTAAAAGCTTCTAAAGTCTTTCGTTTGGTAGCAATATTTGGACAAGCCTAGAAACAGAAAAAAAGAAGAAAAAATGTTTTAGTTTGTTGTTCTTCTTCTGTGTGTTTTTTGGGGTGGGGTGGCGGTGGGATGGAGGTGGGGGATCAAACCATTCGTTAAACTCAAAGACTCCAATGCGGGGACAATATGCTTCGATGATCTATGGACAATTTAAAACATCGACATTTCATTAAATTCTTCACATTTAATAAGCTATTTCATTGTAAGCACTTTTACGTAGCCTTATCGATGTCATTAGTCATATTGTAAAGCAATTACTTTGAGTAATAAAGTCACATGTTATCAGGTATTAGGGACCGATAATTCAATTATGGGGTGGGGATGTGATTTTCTTTATAGCCGGGATATTTATTTATTTATTTTTCTTATCTCAAGATAACTAATATAATGGATATACTATATCTTTTTGGTTATAAATCAGAGCAAGAATAATTTTTCAAGCTGTTTAAGAGCCGGGAATTTTGTTTAACAAAATCCTAGGCCCCACCCCCACCACCCATAATATTAAAATGATCGGTCCCTTAGTGACGCGACCATTAGGCTGTAGGGCCTAATACGGGTGAAGTCGCATCTGCCCGTGCATTTGCCAGTTATTTTTTATGGAAACAATGGTGTCATAATCAGCTCAGCTATGCCAATGTTAGCTATGTTTATCGATCACGTGGCCTATTTTTAGATCTTTTTCAATACAAATCAGAGCAAGATTACTTTGTAAAGCTATTTTTCAAAATAATCCTAGCCCCCCACCCCCAATGAAAGGATCTGCCCCTAAAGATTTAAATGTAGAGCCGACATAGCTTGATACTATTTAGAATTTGTGGAACTTCTCTCGAAACAAAAACTGAAGTACTCGTTATTGCATTTAAACAACAAAAAGAAAGTTAATAAAAAAATGAAAGAATAATTTTAAAAAATATGTTTTTTTTATTTATCTTTAAGGAGCGTTGAATATTTACTATGGACAGGGATGTTTCTGCGAATGGCATTGCTTAGAAATTCGACATTGTTCCTTGCACCGTTACCAGAAACACATATAACACGAATTCTCTTTATGCAAACTTAAGCATTTTACACAAAATTTATTTACCTTTGAAATGCTATTAAATATGACTTGATTAAATGAAAGATGAAGCAATGCACAAAATAGGATCGACGGAAATATTATCCCCCCCCCCTCCCCTTCTCAGTTTGAATACGCGTGTTCTTGCGGCAGACAACTCGGCATCATCGTCGCCAAGTTCGGTTTTGAAAAGTGCCGGAACTTGTGAAGTTTGGCGGCAAACTAGCATTATGGCTACCCCCATTGAGCTCCCGTTTAATCACGCACAGCCACGAGATGTTATCGAGATCTTTTGATCTGGCGGTCGGCTGTGAATCTTGCATCAAAATTCACAAGTTTGGTGTTTACTTAGCGGCGATGGTCCAGAGTGAATCTTAAATATTTCTGCCATTACACCTAGTATCATAACGTACCACGAGATCAGAGATATCTATATGTCTCTGATAAGACTTATGCATATAACCTACTCATAGTTTTGCACGAATTATGTGGTTCCTTTCGAACTATGGTAAAAAAATTTTAAAAATTAATTTACTTCAAGATAAATTTATTTGTTGAAAGTAATATAATGGATATAGTTAGTATATATTTTTTTAGTACAAATCAGAGCAAGAATATTTTTTCAAGACATTTTGGGGCCTTCTAAGCCCCCCCCCCCCCCCTCCGCCCCAAGTCTTACAATGCAAGACGTCGCCCTTGATATTTATGATGGAAAAATATCAGAATATCAATGTGGACGTCTTACATTATAGGACCCCCCACCCCCCTCAGTAAAGTGTGGGTACCAAAGAGCTACAATATGTAAAACTTTGCCTTATGAACTATATGCATAAAAATATGTATACATGTATGACAATTAGTACAAGAATTTTTTACTAAACAGCTTTACCTTTCAAATTTATTTCTCAAATTTAAAATATGTAGCAAGTCTGAAACAGAAGTTTACAATTTAAAGATAATTTAGACAATTGTGATTTATGGATAAAGCATTTTGTTACAACAGTCACAAAGTAAATAACATTTGGACGATCTGTTTTGAATATTAGTTTTTGGTGAAAAATTTCTTATTAGTATTAAAAGTATCCTTCAACCACTGTTCTAAATTGATCCATAATCATGTATTTTTCTGTATTCAAATAATAAATGTACATGTGACTCCACCTCCAATTCAACACTACATTATCATTATCTAACATTCTGGCTTTATGTAAAAATACATTTGTATGCAAGATTTTATTCAATATTTTAAACTGAAAGTACTTCAGTTTCATATTATCAGTGTGAATACAAATAATGCTCTATTCCATTTCAAGTCTGAATTTAATACAAAATAAATTCTCCCTCTTTTTTTATTTCATCACAATCTATCAGTATATGGATGAAATATCATTAATAGACACTATAACTTCGGTCTACTACAAATTTCGTTTATATTAGAGAATTTTCATCTTTTCATTTCCAATTAAATCTTTCCAAGTTTTAGGAATTTTCTTTATCACTGACATATAATATAAAAATGTGCCTTTCTATTCATACATAACTTTTAATTCATCATAAGAGTAGAAGGAACCATCACATGCAACTATATTAATAATATTATAGCTGTCTCTTTCATGCCAATCTTTTTTTGTACGAAACTATTGTGACGCTAACATATTTGAAGTGTACCATATTGGGGAAAATAAATTTGTTTAAATTGTACAGGTTTTTAACTTCTTATTAAATTCTTCCCATTCGTCTAGTACATTTTTCAAAAAAATTTGGTAAGATTTTGTAGCAATAAGTGATTAATATGTAATCCAAAAGTAAATATTTTCTTAAAATCAATCATGATCAGGACACCCATTTATGTTCATGCAGGGCCTATTCTAGAACTGAAAATGGTGTGGGGTGGGAATAATTCCTTTGAAACTCTGAAACAAAGAAGAGAAGTTTCTGAATATAGGAAGGATTTAGTAAAGAAATTGAGGATATAATGTGCAATTTTCTATTCAAATAGTCAGAAAAAGTACTCTGATTTGAATGTTTAGTTATTTCTTTCAGCTCTAGAAATAGGTGTATAAATTTGGATCTAACTATGGATTTATTTATGGTAATTTTTCCATACAGAGTAATATTTATCTTTTTACAACTATTAAAAGTTGATTCTATCTTCATTATCTTGGGTATCATAGAATAGACTTGAACAAAGTACACCTAAACTTGGAAGGTCCCTGATCTCTATCTAAATTAAAATCATTTGATTTTTATCATACTCCAATCCAAATTGCCCAGGTTTTTCTACATTCATTTTTGATCCTGATATTCAATAGAATTTTCGTAACATAGCTACTGTAGCTCCAATAGATATTTCACTACCATCAGCATAATAGCATACATTATGTTCAGTATTATTAAGTGATTCCTTAATTGTTTAAATTCTCTTGTCATTTCATCAAGAACTTTGACACACAAATATAGATATGCATAGAGAAATTGGATCTCCATGTCAACAACCTTTTATATTAAACTAGTGTATAATCAACAATTACATAGGATATCTCACACAGACACTGCTTTTAGTAGTCACTAGTCACCATTGTAAACATTAATTATATTGCAGAAGATAAGTTCTGACTGAAGTAATCTTGACAACAAAAAATAATGGCCCCTTTTTTAATTAGATATTTGGCATTTTTTTCTTTTTCAAAATTTAAAATTTAAATTTTTAATAGGTACAGTATATCCAGTATTGTGCTGACATATCTTTAAGCCACCTACCTACCTAGATACTGTGACAGCATACAAGGTGTAAATCTATATATTTGTCTACAGTACTAAAGTAGAGGTACTATAATGAGCTGATAAAAAAAAGATACTAATGTTGTTTTTTTGTATGCTTTAAAATAATCATTGTGCTTAAAATCAGCTCCAGAGGCTATTGTCATTGTCCACCATTAAAAGCCAGATTTTACTGGTTGAAGTGACAAAAAACAACTAACCCCTAGTACAAGCATGGTCCATGCATAATTAACATATATACTCGCATATAAGCCGGGTCCAAATGCAAACAACATAGACCCTGATCTGCCATCTTATAATGTGCTACTAATTAGTCCTTACAAACTGCATAGACCCAGATCTGCCGGCGCATTATGCGATGGCAGATCTATGTCTATGCATTTTGAAGTTGGACGCGACATATTTGGTGAGTATATATGGTACCTTGATTAACCAATACACATGAGGAATAACATAAAAAGCATGCAGCATATATTTCACTCACCGAATTCCTATACTTATTCACATCTAAAATACAGTTAGCCTGTTGAGGGTAACCAATCATATTATAAAATGAATAGTATTATTAAGGACAGTTTAACAACAAATAAATGTACTATTCATATTTTCAACTGCACCAGTCAGAAAGGGGCTTCTGAGCAGGCTAGGATATATATGGTTGGATGAATCTGTTGTCATAAACAAACATAATCCATAAAAGTTTGGTTTTGGCATGAACAGTGCTTGAGATTGAACACAAGTTAGCAAATTGTGAAATATGGGTCAAAGGGACCTACTTTTGTGATGAGTGTGTAACACTCGAGATGCAATCCCCTTGAAGAGTTTCGTGATTTTTAGCTACAACAGTATGTATTCAAGGTGCCAGAAAACCTATTTGATCATGAGCTAAACACAAAACTTGACCTAAGTCAATAAAATATTAAATGTAGGTCACAATGACCTTTTGTTGCAAGGTGTGGTACTAATAGAGATGCATGAAATCATCTACTTTGATTCCAGCATAAACAGAGCTTGAGAAAAAAATTTAAATCCATTGTTTTCATTTGGGTTGACTTTGTGACTCATCTTGTTTTGTTTTACATTTGAGTGGACTATCTGCCTGAACTTTATTTTACATTGGGGCTAACAGTGCTCCTCCATTTATTTTGTTTTTAGTTTATGGCTGATTGTGTGTCCCCATTTAACGGCCTTTATCCCAAGATTAATGGTATGACACGACCTTTATATTTCAAGTGTGTGCTCCTTCTGTGTTGAACATCTAAAGCCATTATTTCTCCCATTGTTTGTAACTATACTCCTTACAAGGTAAGTTAACACCTATATATTTATAACTGATATATACCACAATAAACTGGTGATTCATTGGTGGCCAAAATGTGTTTTATTGCAGTTAAGCATTTTCCTGAATTGTTATAATATCCACTGCACATGAATAACTTATGTTTTCCATTTTCCTCAGCTATACTTTACATTGGGTTTGATATGTGTTTATGCACATACAATATTTACATTTGTACTGCATATGTGCCCTCATCTACATTGTTTTCATTGGGGTTGACTTTGTGACTCATCTTATTTTGTTTTACATTAGAGTTGACTGTGTGCCTGAACTTTATTTTACATTGGGGCTGACAGTGCATGTCCATTTATTTTGTTTTTAGTTTATGTCTGATTGTGTGTCCCCATTTAACGGCCTTTATCCCAAGATTAATGGTATGACACGACCTTTATATTTCAGGTGTGTGCTCCTTCTGTGTTGAATATCTAAAGCCATTATATCTCCCATTGTTTGTAACTATACTCCTTACAAGGTAAGTTAACACCTATATATTTATAATTGATCTATAGCACAATAAACTGGTGATTCATTGGTGGCCAAAATGTGTTTTATTGCAGTTAAGCATTTTCATGAATTATAATATCTACTGCACATGAATAACTTATGTTTTCCATTTTCCTCAGATATACTTTACATTGGGTTTGATATGTATTTATGCACATGCAATGTTTACATTTGTATTGCATATGTGCCCCCATCTACATTGTTTTCATTGGGGTTGACTTTGTGACACATCTTATTTTGTTTTACATTGGAGATGACTGTGTGTCTGAACTTTATTTTACATTGGGGCTGACAATGCATGTCCATTTATTTTGTTTTTAGTTTATGGCTGATTGTGTGTCCCCATTTAACGGCCTTTATTCCAAGATTAATGGTATGAAACGACCTTTATATTTCAGGTGTGTGCTCCTTCTGTGTTGAACATCTAAAGCCATTATTTCTCCCATTCTTTGTATGTATACTCCTTACAAGGTAAGTTAACACCTATATATTTATAACTGATCTATACCACAATAAACTGGTGATGCATTGGTGGCCTAAATGTGTTTTATTGCAATTAAGCATTTTCCTGAATTGTTCTAATATCCACTGCACATGAATAATTTATGTTTTCCATTTTCCTCAGATATACTTTACATTGGGTTTGATATGTGTTTATGCACATAAAATGTTTACATTTCGATTACAAATGTACCCTAAGCTACATTGTTTTCATTGGAGTTGACTTTGTGACTCATCTTATTTTGTTTTACATTGGAGTTGACTGTGTGCTTGAACTTTATTTTACATTGGGGCTGACAGTGCATGTCCATTTATTTTGTTTTTAGTTTATGGCTGATTGTGTGTCCCCATTTAACGGCCTTTATCCCAAGATTAATGGTATGACACGACCTTTATATTTCAGGTGTGTGCTCCTTCTGTGTTGAACATCTAAAGCCATTATTTCTCCCATTGTTTGTATGTATACTCCTTACAAGGTAAGTTAACACCTATATATTTATAACTGATCTATAGCACAATAAACAGGTGCTGCATTCATGGCCAAAATGTGTTTTATTGCAGTTAAGCATTTTCCTGAATTGTTTTAATATCCACTGCACATGAATAATTTTTTTTGTTTGCATTTTCCTCAGATATACTTTACATTGGGGTTGATATGTGTTTACGCACATAAAATGTTTACATTTGTATTGCATATGTGCCCTTATCTACATTGTTTTCATTGGGGTTGACTTTGTGACTCATCTTATTTTGTTTTACATTGGAGTTGACTGTGTGCCTGAACTTTATTTTACATTGGGGCTGACAGTGCATGTCCATTTATTTTGTTTTTAGTTTATGGCTGATTGTGTGTCCCCATTTAATGGCCTTTATCCCAAGATTAATGGTATGACACGACCTTTATATTTCAGGTGTGTGCTCTTTCCGTGTTGAACATCTAAAGCCATTATTTCTCCCATTCTTTGTATGTATACTCCTTACAAGGTAAGTTAACACCTATATATTTATAACTGATATATACCACAATAAACTGTGACGCATTGGTGGCCAAAATGTGTTTTATTGCAGTTAAGCATTTTCCTGAATTGTTATAATATCCACTGCACGTGAATAATTTATGTTTTCCATTTTCCTCAGATATACTTTACATTGGGTTTGATATGTGTTTATGCACATGCAATGTTTACATTTGTATTGCATACATGTATGTGCCAACATCTACATTGTTTTCATTGGGGTTGACTTTGTGACTCATCTTATTTTGTTTTAAATCGGAGTTGACTGTGTGCTTGAACTTTATTTTACATTGGGGTTGACAGTGCATGTCCATTTATTTTGTTTTTAGTTTATGTCTGATTGTGTGTCCCCATTTAACGGCCTTTATCCCAAGATTAATGGTATGACACGACCTTTATATTTCAGGTGTGATCCTTCTGTGTTGAACATCTAAAGCCATTATTTCTCTCATTCTTTGTATGTATACTCCTTACAAGGTAAGTTAACACCTATATATTTACAACACATCTATATCACAATCAATTGGTGATGCATTGGTGGCCTAAAACTATTTTATTGCAGTTAAGCATTTTCCTCAATTCTTATAATATCCACTGCACATGAATAATTTATTTTTTCCATTTTCCTCAGATATACTTTACATTGGGTTTGATATGTGTTTATGCACATACAATGTTTACATTTCGATTACAAATGTACCCTAAGCTACATTGTTTTCATTGGGGTTGACTTTGTGACTCATCTTATTTTGTTTTACATTGGAGTTGACTGTGTGCCTGAACTTTATTTTACATTGGGGCTGACAGTGCATGTCCATTTATTTTGTTTTTAGTTTATGGCTGATTGTGTGTCCCCATCTATCGGCCTTTATCCCAAGTTTAATGGTATGACACGACCTTTATATTTCAGGTGTGTGCTCCTTCTGTGTTGAACATCTAAAGCCATTATTTCTCCTATTGTTTGTATGTATACTCCTTACAAGGTAAGTTAACACCTATATCTTTATAACTGATCTATAGCACAATAAACTGGTGATGCATTGGTGGCCAAAATGTGTTTTATTGCAGTTAAGCATTTTCCTGAATTGTTATAATATCCACTGCACATGAATAATTTTTTTTGTTTGCATTTTCCTCAGATATACTTTACATTGGGTTTGATATGTGTTTACGCACATACAATGTTTACATTTGTACTGCATATGTGCCCCCATCTACATTGTTTTCATTGGGGTTGACTTTGTGACTCATCTTATTTTGTTTTACATCAGAGTTGACTGTGTGCTTGAACTTTATTTTACATTGGGGCTGACAGTGCATGTCCATTTATTTTGTTTTTAGTTTATGTCTGATTGTGTGTCCCCATTTAACGGCCTTTATCCCAAGATTAATGGTATGACACGACCTTTATATTTCAGGTGTGCTCCTTCTGTGTTGAACATCTAAAGCCATTATTTCTCCCATTGTTTGTATCTATACTCCTTACATGGTAAGTTAACACCTATATATTTATAACTGATATATACCACAATAAACTGGTGATTCATTGGTGGCCAAAATGTGTTTTATTGCAGTTAAGAATTTTCATGAATTGTTATAATATCTACTGCACATGAATAACTTATGTTTTCCATTTTCCTCAGATATACTTTACATTGGGTTTGATATGTGTTTATGCACATACAATGTTTATATTTGTACTGCATATGTGCCCCCATCTACATTGTTTTCATTGGGGTTGACTTTGTGACACATCTTATTTTGTTTTACATTGGAGATGACTGTGTGTCTGAACTTTATTTTACATTGGGGCTGACAGTGCATGTCCATTTATTTTGTTTTTAGTTTATGGCTGATTGTGTGTCCCCATTTAACGGCCTTTATTCCAAGATTAATGGTATGAAACGACCTTTATATTTCAGGTGTGTGCTCCTTCTGTGTTGAACATCTAAAGCCATTATTTCTCCCATTCTTTGTATGTATACTCCTTACAAGGTAAGTTAACACCTATATATTTATAACTGATCTATACCACAATAAACTGGTGATGCATTGGTGGCCTAAATGTGTTTTATTGCAATTAAGCATTTTCCTGAATTGTTCTAATATCCACTGCATATGAATAATTTATGTTTTCCATTTTCCTCAGATATACTTTACATTGGGTTTGATATGTGTTTATGCACATACAATGTTTACATTTCGATTACAAATGTACCCTAAGCTACATTGTTTTCATTGGAGTTGACTTTGTGACTCATCTTATTTTGTTTTACATTGGAGTTGACTGTGTGCTTGAACTTTATTTTACATTGGGGCTGACAGTGCATGTCCATTTATTTTGTTTTTAGTTTATGGCTGATTGTGTGTCCCCATTTAACGGCCTTTATCCCAAGATTAATGGTATGACACGACCTTTATATTTCAGGTGTGTGCTCCTTCTGTGTTGAACATCTAAAGCCATTATCTCTCCCATTGTTTGTATGTATACTCCTTACAAGGTAAGTTAACACCTATATATTTATAACTGATCTATAGCACAATAAACAGGTGCTGCATTCATGGCCAAAATGTGTTTTATTGCAGTTAAGCATTTTCCTGAATTGTTTTAATATCCACTGCACATGAATAATTTTTTTTGTTTGCATTTTCCTCAGATATACTTTACATTGGGGTTGATATGTGTTTACGCACATAAAATGTTTACATTTGTATTGCATATGTGCCCTTATCTACATTGTTTTCATTGGGGTTGACTTTGTGACTCATCTTATTTTGTTTTACATTGGAGTTGACTGTGTGCCTGAACTTTATTTTACATTGGGGCTGACAGTGCATGTCCATTTATTTTGTTTTTAGTTTATGGCTGATTGTGTGTCCCCATTTAATGGCCTTTATCCCAAGATTAATGGTATGACACGACCTTTATATTTCAGGTGTGTGCTCTTTCCGTGTTGAACATCTAAAGCCATTATTTCTCCCATTCTTTGTATGTATACTCCTTACAAGGTAAGTTAACACCTATATATTTATAACTGATATATACCACAATAAACTGTGACGCATTGGTGGCCAAAATGTGTTTTATTGCAGTTAAGCATTTTCCTGAATTGTTATAATATCCACTGCACATGAATAATTTATGTTTTCCATTTTCCTCAGATATACTTTACATTGGGTTTGATATGTGTTTATGCACATGCAATGTTTACATTTGTATTGCATACATGTATGTGCCAACATCTACATTGTTTTCATTGGGGTTGACTTTGTGACTCATCTTATTTTGTTTTAAATCGGAGTTGACTGTGTGCTTGAACTTTATTTTACATTGGGGTTGACAGTGCATGTCCATTTATTTTGTTTTTAGTTTATGTCTGATTGTGTGTCCCCATTTAACGGCCTTTATCCCAAGATTAATGGTATGACACGACCTTTATATTTCAGGTGTGATCCTTCTGTGTTGAACATCTAAAGCCATTATTTCTCCCATTCTTTGTATGTATACTCCTTACAAGGTAAGTTAACACCTATATATTTACAACACATCTATATCACAATCAATTGGTGATGCATTGGTGGCCTAAAACTATTTTATTGCAGTTAAGCATTTTCCTCAATTCTTATAATATCCACTGCACATGAATAATTTATTTTTTCCATTTTCCTCAGATATACTTTACATTGGGTTTGATATGTGTTTATGCACATACAATGTTTACATTTCGATTACAAATGTACCCTAAGCTACATTGTTTTCATTGGGGTTGACTTTGTGACTCATCTTATTTTGTTTTACATTGGAGTTGACTGTGTGCCTGAACTTTATTTTACATTGGGGCTGACAGTGCATGTCCATTTATTTTGTTTTTAGTTTATGGCTGATTGTGTGTCCCCATCTATCGGCCTTTATCCCAAGTTTAATGGTATGACACGACCTTTATATTTCAGGTGTGTGCTCCTTCTGTGTTGAACATCTAAAGCCATTATTTCTCCTATTGTTTGTATGTATACTCCTTACAAGGTAAGTTAACACCTATATCTTTATAACTGATCTATAGCACAATAAACTGGTGATGCATTGGTGGCCAAAATGTGTTTTATTGCAGTTAAGCATTTTCCTGAATTGTTATAATATCCACTGCACATGAATAATTTTTTTTGTTTGCATTTTCCTCAGATATACTTTACATTGGGTTTGATATGTGTTTACGCACATACAATGTTTACATTTGTACTGCATATGTGCCCCCATCTACATTGTTTTCATTGGGGTTGACTTTGTGACTCATCTTATTTTGTTTTACATCAGAGTTGACTGTGTGCTTGAACTTTATTTTACATTGGGGCTGACAGTGCATGTCCATTTATTTTGTTTTTAGTTTATGTCTGATTGTGTGTCCCCATTTAACGGCCTTTATCCCAAGATTAATGGTATGACACGACCTTTATATTTCAGGTGTGCTCCTTCTGTGTTGAACATCTAAAGCCATTATTTCTCCCATTGTTTGTATCTATACTCCTTACAAGGTAAGTTAACACCTATATATTTATAACTGATATGTACCACAATAAACTGTGATGCATTGGTGGCCAAAATGTGTTTTATTGCAGTTAAGCATTTTCCTGAATTGTTATAATATCCACTGCACATGAATAATTTATGTTTTCCATTTTCCTCAGATATACTTTACATTGGGTTTGATATGTGTTTATGCACATAAAATGTTTACATTTGTACTGCATATGTGCCCCCATCTACATTGTTTTCATTGGGGTTGACTTTGTGACTCATCTTATTTTGTTTTACATCAGAGTTGACTGTGTGCTTGAACTTTATTTTACATTGGGGCTGACAGTGCATGTCCATTTATTTTGTTTTTAGTTTATGGCTGATTGTGTGTCCCCATTTAACGGCCTTTATCCCAAGATTAATGGTATGACACGACCTTTATATTTCAGGTGTGCTCCTTCTGTGTTGAACATCTAAAGCCATTATTTCTCCCATTGTTTGTATCTATACTCCTTACATGGTAAGTTAACACCTATATATTTATAACTGATATATACCACAATAAACTGTGATGCATTGGTGGCCAAAATGTGTTTTATTGCAGTTAAGCATTTTCCTGAATTGTTATAATATCCACTGCACATGAATAATTTATGTTTTCCATTTTCCTCAGATATACTTTACATTGGGTTTGATATGTGTTTATGCACATAAAATGTTTACATTTGTACTGCATATGTGCCCCCATCTACATTGTTTTCATTGGGGTTGACTTTGTGACTCATCTTATTTTGTTTTACATTGGAGTTGACTGTGTGCCTGAACTTTATTTTACATTGGGGCTGACAGTGCATGTCCATTTATTTTGTTTTTAGTTTATGGCTGATTGTGTGTCCCCATCTATCGGCCTTTATCCCAAGTTTAATGGTATGACACGACCTTTATATTTCAGGTGTGTGCTCCTTCTGTGTTGAACATCTAAAGCCATTATTTCTCCTATTGTTTGTATGTATACTCCTTACAAGGTAAGTTAACACCTATATCTTTATAACTGATCTATAGCACAATAAACTGGTGATGCATTGGTGGCCAAAATGTGTTTTATTGCAGTTAAGCATTTTCCTGAATTGTTATAATATCCACTGCACATGAATAATTTTTTTTGTTTGCATTTTCCTCAGATATACTTTACATTGGGTTTGATATGTGTTTACGCACATACAATGTTTACATTTGTACTGCATATGTGCCCCCATCTACATTGTTTTCATTGGGGTTGACTTTGTGACTCATCTTATTTTGTTTTACATCAGAGTTGACTGTGTGCTTGAACTTTATTTTACATTGGGGCTGACAGTGCATGTCCATTTATTTTGTTTTTAGTTTATGTCTGATTGTGTGTCCCCATTTAACGGCCTTTATCCCAAGATTAATGGTATGACACGACCTTTATATTTCAGGTGTGCTCCTTCTGTGTTGAACATCTAAAGCCATTATTTCTCCCATTGTTTGTATCTATACTCCTTACAAGGTAAGTTAACACCTATATATTTATAACTGATATGTACCACAATAAACTGTGATGCATTGGTGGCCAAAATGTGTTTTATTGCAGTTAAGCATTTTCCTGAATTGTTATAATATCCACTGCACATGAATAATTTATGTTTTCCATTTTCCTCAGATATACTTTACATTGGGTTTGATATGTGTTTATGCACATAAAATGTTTACATTTGTACTGCATATGTGCCCCCATCTACATTGTTTTCATTGGGGTTGACTTTGTGACTCATCTTATTTTGTTTTACATCAGAGTTGACTGTGTGCTTGAACTTTATTTTACATTGGGGCTGACAGTGCATGTCCATTTATTTTGTTTTTAGTTTATGGCTGATTGTGTGTCCCCATTTAACGGCCTTTATCCCAAGATTAATGGTATGACACGACCTTTATATTTCAGGTGTGCTCCTTCTGTGTTGAACATCTAAAGCCATTATTTCTCCCATTGTTTGTATCTATACTCCTTACATGGTAAGTTAACACCTATATATTTATAACTGATATATACCACAATAAACTGGTGATTCATTGGTGGCCAAAATGTGTTTTATTGCAGTTAAGAAATTTCATGAATTGTTATAATATCTACTGCACATGAATAACTTATGTTTTCCATTTTCCTCAGATATACTTTACATTGGGTTTGATATGTGTTTATGCACATACAATGTTTATATTTGTACTGCATATGTGCCCCCATCTACATTGTTTTCATTGGGGTTGACTTTGTGATTCATCTTATTTTGTTTTACATTGGAGTTGACTGTGTCCCTGAACTTTATTTTACATTGGGGCTGACAGTGCATGTCCATTTATTTTGTTTTTAGTTTATGGCTGATTGTGTGTCCCCATTTAACGGTCTTTATCCCAAGATTAATGGTATGACACGACCTTTATATTTCAGGTGTGTGCTCTTTCTGTGTTGAACATCTAAAGCCATTATTTCTCCCATTCTTTGCATGTATACTCCTTACAAGGTAAGTTAACACCTATATATTTATAACTGATCTATCGCACAATAAACTGGTGATTCATTGGTGGCCAAATGTGTTTTATTGCAGTTAAGCATTTTCCTGAATTGTTATAATATCCATTGCAGATGAATAAATTTTTTTGTTTGCATTTTCCTCAGATATACTTTATATTGGGTTTGAAATGTGTTTACGCACATACAATGTTTACATTTGTATTGCATATGTGCTGTCATCTACATTGTTTTCATTGGGGTTGACTTTGTGACTCATCTTATTTTGTTTTACATTGGAGTTGACTGAGTGCCTGAACTTTATTTTACATTGGGGCTGACAGTGCACGTCCATTTTTTTTGTTTTTAGTTTATGGCTGATTGTGTGTCCCCATCTAACGGCCTTTATCCCAAGTTTAATGGTATGACACGACCTTTATATTTCAGGTGTGTGCTCCTTCTGTGTTGAACATCTAAAGCCATTATTTCTCCCATTCTTTGTATGTATACTCCTTACAAGGTAAGTTAACACCTATATATTTATAACTGATCTATACCACAATAAACTGGTGATGCATTGGTGGATAAAATGTGTTTTATTGCAGTTAAGCATTTTCCTGAATTGTTATAATATCCACTGCACATGAATAATTTATGTTTTCCATTTTCCTCAGATATACTTTACATTGGGTTTGATATGTGTTTATGCACATGCAATGTTTACATTTGTATTGCATACATGTATGTGCCATCATCTACATTGTTTTCATTGGGGTTGACTTTGTGACTCATCTTATTTTGTTTTACATTGGAGTTGACAGTGTGCTTGAACTTTATTTCACATTGGAGCTGACAGTGCATGTCCATTTATTTTGTTTTTAGTTTATGGCTGATTGTGTGTCCCCATCTATCGGCCTTTATCCCAAGTTTAATGGTATGACACGACCTTTATATTTCAGGTGTGTGCTCCTTCTGTGTTGAACATCTAAAGCCATTATTTCTCCCATTCTTTGTATGTATGCTCCTTACAAGGTAAGTTAACACCTATATATTTATAACTGATCTATAACACAATAAACTGGTGATGCATTGGTGACCAAAATGTGTGTTATGGCAGTTAAGCATTTTCCTGAATTGTTATAATATCCACTGCAGATGAATAATTTTCTTTGTTTGCATTTTCCTCAGATATACTTTACATTGGGTTTGATATGTGTTTACGCACATACAATGTTTACATTTGTATTGCATATGTGCCGTCATCTACATTGTTTTCATTGGGGTTGACTTTGTGACTCATCTTATTTTGTTTTACATTGGAGTTGACTGTGTGCCTGAACTTTAATTTACATTGGGGCTGACAGTGCATGTCCATTTATTTTGTTTTTAGTTTATGTCTGATTGTGTGTCCCCATTTAACGGCCTTTATCCCAAGATTAATGGTATGACACGACCTTTATATTTCAGGTGTGTGCTCCTTCTGTGTTGAACATCTAAAGCCATTATTTCTCCCATTGTTTGTATGTATACTCGTCACAAGGTAAGTTAACACCTATATATTTATAACGGATCTATACCACAATCAATTGGTGATGCATATCTGGCCTAAATGTATTTTATTGCAGTTAAGCATTTTCCTGAATTGTTATAATATCCACTGCACATGAATAATTTATTTTTTCCATTTTCCTCAGCTATACTTTACATTGGGCTTGATATGTGTTTATGCACATACAATGTTTACATTTTGATTACATATGTACCCTCAGCTACATTGTTTTCATTGGGGTTGACTTTGTGACTCATCTAATTTTCGTTTTACATTGGAGTTGACTGTGTGCCTGAACTTTATTTTACATTGGGGCTGACAGTGCATGTCCATTTATTTTGTTTTTAGTTTATGGCTGATTGTGTGTCCCCATTTAACAGCCTTTATCCCAAGATTAATTGTATGACACGACCTTTATATTTCAGGTGTGTGCTCCTTCTGTGTTGAACATCTAAAGCCATTATTTCTCCCATTCTTTGCATGTATACTCCTTACAAGGTAAGTTAACACCTATATATTTATAACTGATCTATAGCACAATAAACTGGTGATGCACTGGTGGCCAAAATGTGTTTTATTGCAGTTAAGCATTTTCCTGAATTGTTATAATATCTACTGCACATGAATAACTTATGTTTTCCATTTTCTTTATATACTTTGCAGTAGGTTTCTATGTATACTCCTTACAAGGTAAGTTAGATTCATAATTGATCTATACCACAATAAACTGGTGATGCATTGATGGCCAAAACGTGTTATAATATCCACCGCACATGAATAATTTATTTTTTCCATTTTCCTCAGATATCATACATACCATATTCCCAGACAGTGTTGGGGTTTTTTTGAGACTCAAAAAGTGTGTTTTGGGGTTCCAAGGGGGGTCAGTGCATACAGTATGACCAAGGGGGTCAGTGCATGTGACCCCCCAAGAAAGTCATTCAAATCAGCCTATAGCAAATGACTGGAAATTCAAATCTGAATAAAAGAAAATACCATCTGTTTTCTCTGAAGTATTTAATATACTTACAAACAAAAAAATGGTAGACTTAGCATTGTAAAAAAATATCACCACACATATGTACACATGGTCACAAACTCACATACATTAAATACAAAAATACATTAAGTTACTGTCTTTAAAATCCACTTTTAATTACATGCAGTCTTTGCTGTTTTCAATAGTTCAGAAGTTGGTTTGAAGGTAATGCAAGCGTCATTTGTGTTCATCTTAGCACCCATCAGAGATTGAATGGTGGTGTTGTTCAGCCTTCTTTGAAGATCTTGTTGAATTTTTCTAAGCATTGAAAATGATCTCTCAGCATCGGCATTGCTGTGAGGGAGTGACAAACATACAATGGCCACTTGAGTCAGAATATCAGATCTTGGTTTTCCTGAAGAAAGATTTCCTTGCATAGGTCTGTAAAATGATCTGCTACTGAAAATGGCAGATTGTGCTCAGCAACGAAATTGCAGAAAAGTACTTCAGCTCTAGTTACATTGTCTGTCAATGACTGTTTAAACAAGCTATTTAATTTGGGTATTGAGCTCTGCATTTTTGCCGTGTCATGATGCTGGGTGGTGTTGCTATGTCGACGAATGTCATACAATCCAGAATGACTAATGTCAATATGGTGGTTGCAATATGTGCACAGAATAAAATGTTCCCCCTTGATGCTGCGCTTCACAAAGTCAAACTCCGTCAACCAGGAGTTCTGGAATTTTGTTTTGCTGGGCTTTGCTAACTTGGGAGATGACTTCATATTTCCTAAATCGCTTCTACGTTTCGACATGTTTTCTTCGAAAATGAATCACACTTGTACACTTTTGCATTTTATATATGGAGTAAAAATTTGACTTCAAAGAAACGTTGCCGCTGATAACAAACTTTAAAAAAGATGGCGTCAACATTTTCATTCAATGCAATCAGTTTGTTCCTCAACACGCATCTCTTTGATGTACTTAACTTTAAATTGGGTTGTTCCACTTAATGTACTTTACCTATGCAAATTGGCCTAATGGGCTCTCCCGCAGCAGTGCTCAAAAGGATTTGACACAACACATCACCCTAGCTATTGTGAGCCAATTAAGTAAATCTCTGAAAGGTGGCCGTTTATCTCTGACCGCCTTACCTTTTAATTGCCTCTAAAACAGGTGTATAAATCTGCCCCAAGGATAGTTTTACATGAGCTTTGAGCAGTACTGTTTACTGTTTATACATACCACAGATTACGGACATATATAATGGTGATCAAGAAATATATGTTTCTTTTTTTTTTCGTTTCTTTTTCTGGGGTGGAATTTTTTTTTTTTGTTGCAAAATTGCTGAAAATCGTGTTTTTCTAAACACGATCGTGTCGGGGGGTTTGGGAGTCCAAAATCATGTTTTTTGCGTGACACGTCGTGTTATGGCAAGTATGAGATATGCTTTACATTATGTTTGATATGCCTTGCCTTGTGCATTGCCTTATTACACCTTGTCTGGCTGTTTTTGCCTTGCCTCGTGTATTTGACAGTAAAAATATTAACCAATTTATGTTGGATATTAATAATATATTTATTGATATGTTTTAAAATGCATGGTACGTTATAATATTTGTGTTACAAGACAAATGTACATTTCTCTTTTTCCCTCCCCCCACCCATTTCAGTCCTATTGTCAGATTGAAATGGGAGACATGATGAAGGTTTACCTTTTCTTAAAATTATAATTGTTGTTAATACATATTTCCTCTCAATTTATTTGCCCCGATGAGTGCATATTTTGTATAGTTAATAATGTATATTTCTTACGTAGATAGAAGGTCAAAGTCACAGTAACTGATAAAATAAAAATGTCTTCTGCACTATAACTCCAATTCTGCATCATGTACATTTACCAAACTTTGTGGATTGCACTTGATATAATAAAGAATGCTACCGGTATTCATTTTTTGAGTCAAAAGGTGACAAATCAATGTCATTGTACATTATAATATTTGTGTTGCAAGAAAAATGTACATTTCTCTTCCCCCCGCCCCCCCCCCCCATTTCAGTCCTATTGTCAGATTGAAATGGGACACATGATGAAGGTTTACCTTTTCTTAAAATTATAATTGTTGTTAATACATATTTCCTCTCCATTTATTTGCCTGATGATTGCATATTTTGTATAGTTAAAAATGTATATTTCTTAGGTAGATAGAAGCTCAAAGGTCAAAGTCACAGTGACTGACAAAATAAAAATGTCTTCTGCACTATAACTCCAATTCTGTATCATGTACATTTATCAAACTTTGTGGATTGCACTTGATATAATAAAGAATGCTACCGGTATTCATTTTTGGAGTCAAAAGGTGACAAGTTAATGTCACTGTGAATGATACAATATAGAACTGGTTGGTTTTCTACATAATAGCATAAGTTCTATATGACATACCTCAACCATAAATTGTGAATGGCTGCACTTCGAGTAGGGAAGAAAGCTGTTGATTTTAGGGTTAAAACATCAAAGTTCAAGGTCACTGACTGAAAGAAGAAAAATGGATTTCGCACAATAACAGAAGTTATGCATCACAGACCTGGACCAAACTTTGGATGGATTGCAGTTATGATAAGAAAGAAGATTATGAATTCATAATATATTTGGGGGTAAAAAGTGTTAACATCAAGGTCACGACGAAATTTTCCAAAAAATAGTTAATGCGAATATATATGTTATCTAAATAAGAGATTATTAAACATTGGGCAGGCATCTAAATGTGTCAATAACAGCACTCTTTAATTTGTCTGTGATTAAAATAATAATGGTAAGCCTTCATCACGTGTGGCTCTTCAAGTGGGGTGGCCTCCTCGTTGGCAAGAGCTGGACTCTACTGGACACTCATTTCTCAAAGAGTGTCCAGTATTGACTAACGGGCCCCATGTCCGTAGTTTTCTCTGGTACCCTTTTGTGGCTTGTAATGAAATAAAAACTCAATATTGCTATCTTTTATGCGCGCATGAAAAAAAATATTTAAAAATGTTAAACCAACCTTCCACATCTCCATGCAAATATCATTGTATGTATTTTCACTCTAAGTGAAGGGCTTTGCTAATGTTATTCCTGTGACATCTTGGGCCCGGTCACTTGGACAACTGTTGATTACAGTGAACCCTCATGCACTTCTATTTTTAGATGAATTAATCAGTTTGTGCTGGTATGTATACTTTTGTTTGGTCAGCTTTGGATACTTCCCTAAGTAACCGTTTAGTAACATGGGTTGTCCCTATTGTACTTCCCCCTTGCAAAGAGACTCATCCAGCAGCATCCCAGCATGCTTTTAGATGAAGCTAGTCAAAATTACAAAGAGGTATTTGGCTTCCAAATTCATAGCTTGGGATTAACATGAGCCAAGCCGTTCACTTGGAATGGGAATTGATACGAAAGTGTTTGCATGAAAATGCAGAAGGTTGGTTAAAAAATTCAAATGAATAATTTACATACAAATTTTATTAATACTGTGCTTTCATTTAGTCAGATATAGATAGCTTGTAGGACTCACGGTACTAATTCAACTCCCATAGTAAACCTATGGAAGCATCATTATATTAAAAATTCAATAACTTTAAATATCTAAATGCTCTTGATCAAACCTATATTTATAAGTATAGACCCATTCTTGATGCAAGCTTCTGTGTTAAGAAAACCACATGAGCCGCGGCATATTTTGGATCTACATGTACATGAAACATGTGTTATCCATTCTGCACCTATTGAATCAGGTGCTACTGTTGTTATTAATTGTTCCTACGTCAAGTCTATAAAATTACTAAAATTGCATTTTTTTTAAGGTACAGATAGGATAAGCTCTCAAAATAATATTTTACTAAAATTTGAATTTTCATTATTAACCAATTATGGACCACCAAACCCGTATATATACTATTGTATCTCAACCATATCTAGAATGGTTCACAATTGTTCCATATTATTAGTACCATGAGTCCTATAAGTAGATCTGAATTTTTCACAAAGATATGTATTTTACTCATTGATGTTGGAACATGGTTGTAATAAAGAATTGGCCACTCTCGTGCAAAGATATTAGTGTAATGGCATTTGATGTGATACCACTATCTATAGCTAAATTATATCTGCATAACATTTTGCTGTATTGTATTGTACATATTAGTGATTTATTCTTGTTATTAAATTTATTGTTTTCTGCATATGTATCTTCATGTTATATTTCTATGGCATGCATGCTACACAAAAGAAACTCAAACATGCAGACATCAGCAAGTATTACAGAACTGGGTATCAAATTACATGACACCTTGTATTTTCATCTCTCACTGGCTATAAGTCAAGTTTTATTAGCTTATACAATTCAAAATGACCATTTTGTTTCCGACTCACACAGAAAAAAAAGTACAGTGTATCCTTATTCCCATCTTTCAAAATCCAACTAATCAGTGTGCCAGATGACACAGGATAATGATAAGGGGTCATTGTCTTTCTGGCACAAAGGGAAGCAAACACACCCATGAAACAACAGTGATGCTGACGTTCCAAAATTATCTAAACTATCAACACCAGTGATTTATCACCCCCAAATCTGCACAGTAATGTATAAAAAGCCAAACAAGTACCATAAGTTTTATTCTATTGAAAAATTAAATAGTTGAGTGCTACTTTTTATTATAACACAAGGGGAAAGAGTAAGGAAACACAGAATAGACAAAGTAATTTCTTCAAACATGGTAATGTTCCCCACAACAAGGGAAAGAAATGTACATCAACCAGAAAAACAAAGCCACTCGAGGTCTGTTACATAAGGGCAACAAGAGAAAAACTGGAAAAATCTATTCAAAGTTTCTATGATGGTGAAACTGATGTTGGAGACAGCAGGCCAGTGTGTAAATTGATGCAGCCCAAGCCAAGAAGTTAGGTGGAGGTGGAGAAATATATGGAAAACTTTGCGATGCCAAGGCAAATACATGTCTCAATACAATATACATACAATGATATAATTTATAACTGCATAAGATACTTAGTAAATTTAAGTAATAGGATTCAATTACATGTTAAAGTTCTACGATACATAAATCTATATATACTTTTAGCCACAAAAAAATAAAAACTTAAGAAAAAGCCCCCTAATCAATATTGTGCCAACTTTCTACTACAAGTAGTATTAAATTACTTATCTATCAAGATAAAGCTGATTAAAATGCATAAATTATAGAGAAACAGAGACATAAAGAAAATCCTGCAATTACTCAGTTACAGTCAAAAGAGAGGTAATATACCTTAATTTGGCACACCAAGCAGCAAACTTGAATTTACAGTTAAATGAGTCTATACTACCATTGATACTAAATGTAGAGCAATTTTCCTTTTCTAAATAGCTCTTCTTTCAAAATCTGAGCACACATTTCTGACATGAAACATGTTTTCTTCTATTTACATTAACCGATCTGGAGAAGAAAACACATATCATTTAGTGCACACAGGAAAAAATGTACAGATGTGGAATACTGTGATCCATGAACACCAGTTCAAACACCAACAGTGTAATGGTTTTGTCTCCTAGGATCTGAGTCATGAAGAGAAAAGTGATCTAGCGTGGCAGGAGAGAGCAATATGTTCGACATGCAGTTACGCATTAAAAATGTTTAATCTCTTTCATGAGGTACAGAAGACCAGCAAGAAAGGAAGAAAGGCAGTCTCTGTAAATAGCTCCATACAGATTGGATTTTCACAGACTTCTCTTGGAAATGAAAGTTTAAGGCCTATACTTTTAAGTATAGTCAGTTTTAAGTTTTAAGCAGTCTAATGTGTGCTGGGTAGATGGTTCCAACTGGGTGTATAAGAATCACATTCTTGCCAAAGCATTTCAAGCTGAAAATATCCAGTGAGAGTGAAGAGTCTACATTATGCATGCATATGGAGTATCGGTTAGGTAAATCTACAGAGCTGAAAACAAAACTGAACAAGAACACCCAGAAAGTGGAATCGGTCAATTGAAGGATTAAACATAGCTTACCTAAAAATATAACCATCAAGAGAAACTTCCACAGTAGGGCTCATAGTGCTGTTCATAACTGTAACCATGGACCTGAAGAATCTCTGGTCAAGCTATGTAAATCCATCGGTTGTCCAATTTCAGCTGTGGTTCCATGGCACAACATTTGAAAACCAAACAAGATGTATATCTCAGAGATAAAATGTACAAATCAAGTAAAGTATATAAGAAAAGAAAAGATCTGAGAAAAGGGCATTTCTTTACAAACTGTATGAGAAATATCAAGAGCAAAATAATTAAGATAAAGGCAAATTGCTGTGTGCTATGGCTACAAAAATAGAAGAAAAATACCAACACTATTAGCATAATCAACCTTCATTATAGCACATTTTTACAGGCCGATGCAATGTGACACATGCAGTTACAGTCCTTGATTTTTACAATGCTCCCTGTTTTGATTTATTGAATGTGTTTCCAAATTTAAATGCTCAGTATTGATACATAAGCTATTGTGATATGTGGCTTATGCTTACAATCTCTCCCTCCCCCCCCCCCTTTGTGGGAATAGTTGCATATGTTAAATGGTATTTAGCCATATAAGCCAATATTATGACACCAACATATGAAATTCTGCCATCTGGCCATACTCTTTTTTCCATAATCTGAGCCATCTACCGCCCCTAAAAATGTTCACATAACCCTTTCCAGCACTGCTATTTACAGAATTTTTCTCTAAAATCATATGCAAATTATGAAAATAAGACTCCACTGTTATTTACATAACCAAAAACCACCAAAACAATAACCTGAATGCATGTGGTAACCATGGAAACAACAGGTTCTTGGTATGGTATAGTGCCCCTATAAGTAGATTTGAATTTTTTTTACAAAGATATATATTTTACTCATTGATGTTGGAACATGGTTGTAATAAAGAATTGGCCACTCTCGTGCAAAGATATTAGTGTAATGGCATTTTATGTGATACCACTATCTATAGCTAAATTGTATTCGCATAACATTTTGCTGTATTGTATTGTACATATTAGTGATTTATTCTTGATATTAAATTTATTGTTTTCTGCATATGTATCTTCATGTTATGTTTCTATGGCATGCATGCCACACAAAAGAAACTCAAACATGCAGACATCAGCAAGTAATACAGAACTGGGTATCAAATTATATGACACCTTGTATTTTCATCTCTCACTGGCTATAAGTCAAGTTTTATTAGCTTATACAATTCAAAATGACCATTTTGTTTCCCGACTCACACAGAAAAAAAAGTACAGTGTATCCCTATCCCCATCTTTCAAAATCCAACTAATAAGTGTGCCAGATGACAGAGGATAATGATAAGGGGTCATTGTCTTTCTGGCACAAAGGGAAGCAAACACACCCATGAAACAACAGTGATGCTGACGTTCCAAAATTATCTAAACTATCAACACCAGTGATTTATCACCCCCAAATCTGCACAGTAATGTATAAAAAGCCAAACAAGTACCACCATAAGTTTTATTCTATTGAAAAATTAAATAGTTGAGTGCTACTTTTTATTATAACACAAGGGGAAAGAGTAAGGAAACACAGAATAGACAAAGTAATTTCTTCAAACATGGTAATGTTCCCCACAACAAGGGAAAGAAATGTACATCAACCAGAAAAACAAAGCCACTCGAGGTCTGTTACATAAGGGCAACAAGAGAAAAACTGGAAAAATCTATTAGAAGCATTACCTTTTCCATCCATCCATATGTTCTTTCTATGTGATTCGTCTGCTAGTAATGTTTTTTTCTTAGTTGTCTTTGAGAAGGCTTTCTTCTTAAACTAGGGCTAGGAATTCTTCATCACCTACTCTGACGCTTTCTTGTGCTCCTCATTTATGCTTCATCACAGTCTTTGAACAACGCTGATCAGGCTTTTTCCTCTGATCTTCCCGGAAAGGTTCAGTCTTTTCACATCAGCTTTGTGATACAGTGTCAGTAGCTTTTTAATCCTTCTTTACATTAATAATAATAATAATAATAATAATGAACTGTATGAGAAAAAAAAAACTTGCTAGCTACACATTTTTCTTGAGGAATATATATATATACATATATATATATTGGGTTAAATGTGAAGAAATATTACAGAATCTACAAACACTTTTAAATCTGATCGATATTTCTTCTGAGCAGATTATTAATTAATGGGAGAAAGTATTGCAATAGGATTTAAATTGTATGTTTTTTCTCCAGACCCCTCCATCACAACACTTACTGGTATAAAATGTTTCTCAAAGTGATCCAACTAATAAAAATCTGCATTGGTTGATTTCAAGTAAGATTTCCATGTCCAGGGTAACATTTATCACTTGGATGTCAAGTGAAGTTTTATGACGGAGGGGTTAAGAGAGAATCTATGTCTGACATTACATGTAAGGACAAGAGTTGTAGAGAAAATATACAGTCTGATCTCATGAATCTGACTTATGTTTACCCAATTGTCTCATATAGAATAAACTAGATCATTCCTTATTGTATCCATTCATCTGCCAGTTGATTTGTTACAATAATTTGAATGGGAACAGCTTACATCAAATTCATTATGTATTATTGTATTGTACTGTATCCTGTATATACAGTAAAACATTAGTTATTCAGATGATATTTACAGTTGAACATTAAAAACTTAGATGCTCCTGATCCCAAATTTTCATTTAAAATTGTGGTTATTAGAGTCTGAGGCTGCAGGCAACAGAACATTTTGTGCCAGAACTGACAGTGTTATTCAAGTAATGCAAAGCATTTGTTGTTTGAGTTGTTCAAGTTTGGACTGCACCTGGACTTTTCAATACAATGTATATTGGACAGCAAGAAATGTTCCTACATGCAAAGTTGTTTGTAAGATTATTTTCAGTTATCATAAAACCTTCAGACAAATTTCTTATCTCCTGATGAGTTTGGATGACTGATATTTACTGTATTTAGCATCCTTGACTTGTACATGAATGTATAGGTTTCAATTTCTAGATTTTGTCCCAAAGCAATAACTGTGATACATTGATAATTTTCTGTGCAAGATTACAAACAGTATTTTTTACTAATTTGTAAAAGTTATTTGTGCATAAATGAATACGCAAATCTCTTAATTTGAAATTAAATAGTTTCTCCCTGAGATTATTTCCAGTGTTTTCACCTTTTTTTTTAATGAAAATGCTATTGATAGGGAATAAAGATTTAAACTTTAATTAATTGTTGGCTTGTTATAGATAGAAATGCTTTGCAAGAAATTTTAATGTGTAAAAAAAAAGTGTTACCAGAAATTTTCATTGAAAAAAGAAGAGTTCTATGAGAAATTTTCACTTGTATATGATAAAACACTACTGCAAAGACAGACTGATAAGGGCCCTTTTTTTTAGACATATGTGCTACCCAAGAATGGCATTTACAAAAAAATTAATATCTGCACAATACTTTGATTAATCTGTGTTCTAATGACACTGATACAAAAGTCTAAGCTGCATTTATGAGTGACTACTTAAAATTGAAAGTTCCTTCCCTGAATTCCGTATATGTACTTGAAGAACCTTTTCCATATCCGAGTTTTAAAGAATTGGACCAATTCATTGTGGCCACGAGTCAATTAAAAATAGCCATTAGAAGAATGGCTGAGCCCTGCAACAGACCATAGCTATCACAAATGTAATGTCATTTTGCAATTTCACATCCAGTGACCTTGACCTTGGATCTCTCAATCACATACACATTTGGAAGCTGCCCTCCCTCAAATGTAATGTAACTATGAAGTTGATAAAAATTGGGAAAGGAAAGCTTGAGGAAAGTAAACCTATCATTTGGAATCCAAAATGACAATTTTAGCTATGTGACCTTGACCTTTGACCTCTGGGCTCAGGAATCAATAACGAGGTTCATTTGCCCAAGTTTAGACTTCCTATGACATTTGATGAAAATTTTATTTCAGAAACTTTTCAGGTGAAACCACCAAAACTCCAGTGACCTTGATCTTTCACCTCTTGGACACATTATCAATAGACAGCTGCCCCTGACCAAATGTAGCCTACCAATGAAGTTTGATGAAAATTATGTACCTATGAAGTTTGATGAAAATCAGGTTAAGGAAACTTATCATGCAGAAAAGACAATTCACATTTTCAGCTCATGTGACCTTGAGCTTGGACCTAACAGTGCCAATATCAACAGGCTACTGCCTCTATGCATGGGTAAACCACATATAAGGTTTGAGAAAAAAATCACCACAGCAGACTAAAGTTTAGTTGTAGAAACCACCTCTACTATGGATGGATGTACAAACAGACATTACCATCACTATATACCCCTGCACCCTTGATAAAAAATGCTTGTTGGACAAAACTTTTATAGTCATAGACAATCGAGCAATATTATGTGTAGCAAAGAAAGTTTAAAATTTGATCAGTCATGGAAAAAAGGCTAGCATACAAGCAAGAAATTACTCTGAAAGTCATGACTGACACAAACATCAAGAACAATATATGTCAATGGTATTTGTTGAAAGGTCTTGTGAACTCTTATTTCATGGTGAATTAACAGGGCAAGGGATGTATTATTTATGCTTCAGTGCACACTCTATCTTACATGCAGCACCATGATACATTGACCTACAAGACCAATCTTCGACAGTGCAAAGTGGGGGGATAAAAATGAAAATGCAAACACTGAAAATTAAATGCAATTTTAATGAAAATATTACTGAAAAACTATAAATATATCTCTAACGGAAAAACCAAGAAAAGTCTTAAAAGTATTTTTTTTTTACAATAGGAACATGGCTACTAAAGTTTTATTATCACAGGTAACTAAGGATTGAGGAGATCTGTAAAACAGCAACATTTCAGTATACATATAGCAATTTTGAATAACATGGAAGGGATTCATGTAAATTATGATCTATTTCAAACAATTTCATGTAAAGAAAAAAATAACAATAAACTTTGAGAACAAATACAATTATAATTTTAAAAACCACCGAGTAAGAAATGAAAATAAATAAAATAAATGAAACATTTTTTGTACAACTTGAAAAATGTCAAAAATTTAAGTAATTTACAAGACGACACAGTTGTAATCATTTACATTTATATCTTTACAAGCAGTATTTCAAGGAAGTTGGATCTGTGTATTTTGTTATATGTTCTTGGTATTTTTTGTTAGTATTTGGGGCTTGAGTATCACAAGAAAGAATTTTTGCTGTAATAAAACCACATCTGGATAAAAGAATGTTCCTTTCTTATAAATAGCTCCACATATAATCAGACTTGACACATTTACCTTAGATATGAAAACCTCATAACTTAATTTCTTGATAGTAAATGGAAAATAATCAGCATATTTGTAAAGTATAATCTAAGACCCATCTTTTCACAAGAAAGTGATTGAATTATAAGTCTTTCATTGTACCACCTTTGTAATATCAAGCTGAAAATGTACTTTTTTCCTAATTTGCCACAGTTATCTACAGATGAATAACATATAAGGGTGTTTCAGTGCTACTTAAAAGCTGTTGACTTGCATCTCCAATCAAGCCAACATGTTGATGAGCCATGAGGCCAGAGCTGTCCCTTTCACAGTTGCACCAAAACTTGGGTCGAATAGGTTCTCCAAAATCTCAATGTTGGATTTCTTCACCTCAAATGGGATCTATAAATAGATGACATATTTATATAATCAGGCTTACTAACTTTTCAACTGCCACCATAATGCCAGTAATGTGCTGATATGACATTAAACACTATACATACATATATACATAAATACAAAGAGCTGAAACTAATATGATAAATGCACATTAATATTGACAACACAGATGCTAAACTTAATACTTAATCTAGGATATCTTGTGTTACTTAATGCCCATCAAATCTATGCTGAGAAAACCACTTGCTCCATTGTCAGGAGGGCAATAGAATAGGAGCTTCAAATTCTCTTAAATATGTCCATAAAAAATACATTAGAAGGCAATTGTGGTTATACAATTAAGGAGTTCATAATGCACAAAGAATACCCGAAGGTCACAATTTTGCATTAGATACAAGATATAATGAAAACTTTTTTTCTCACATTCCTAAATGAAAAATCAGGGTTGAAGTCAACATGGCATACTGAGAATAGTGATGTAACTCTGAAACAGCAAAATACCTATTTACAATTTTCTCACTTTAAAATAGAGCACAAAAAGTCAGGTTTACACTGAAAAATTAAGTGTAAACTTTAAGTCGCATTTGAACACACATCAGCATTCCAATAATGGTGGTCGAGACCATATAAGTAGTGGCAATGTATAGCTTCTGAATTTTGTACAGAAGATAACTTGAACAATGATACAAATGTAAACAGGTTAAAAATAAAATCTGCTCTTGATACTACAATTAAACAAGACAGTCAAAAAATAGTGACATAGTCCTCAATTCAACTTTGATCAAAAACTGATTTTCCATTGATAAATAATAATGCAAAGATGATTTATAAAAAAATAAAATAACAATTACAATAATGGCTTTTTCTACCCAAAACCAGACTACATAATTTGTACATAAGCCTAGGCAAGGCAGTGCAAAATGTCATGTTTGCAAGACACCTACTTCAACTGCTGCATGCTTTAGGATGTAAATGTGTTGCAATTTAATGTTTATCTTAAATTATTTTGACAGAATGCAGAAGTGATGCTGGAAATAAAGGAGTTTTGTGTACTTTGATCACTTTAGAAGGTCATGTGATAAAAGACAGCAGTCATGTGACAAAAGATAGAGATATCCTTTACTGGCACTGGTGTTCTACACTGGACAATATGACCAAATGCATATAGGAATATGACAAAATCCTTTCCTTATTTGAGCCTTTATATTTTTAACATCAGTGATCACATACGGTGTTCAAAACTAACCTTCAAAATTTGCTGGACTTGGGGCCAGCAATTATTAAACAAATAACAGATTTCTTGCAAACTTATTAGGTCACTCTAAAACTTGCTGGTGTGGGGCACAAGGCAGGTTGCAATTTTGAAATATTGATTATATAATATGTTCTGACTACTTGTATTTGGTCCTACTAAACACTGCAAAGACGCACAAAGATGCGCAAAGACACAGCACATAGACATTTTAAACTGACAATAATGGAAAATATTTACTGTTGATACAAAATTTATAAAAATAAACATAGAATTAGAAATGTTTGCCTTGTCTATGTGTTGGACTGTCCTTTTCTTTAAATAATTAAATATTTTGACATATAGAAGCTACTTCTACTCTCTCTTTTTCTTATTGACCATAAAATATCCTCGTGTAAATTTCTAAAATTATTTAATTTTGGTAAGTGTTGAGAGAAGGAATAACACACACAAAGACAGGGCAGAGACTGGCAAAGACAGTGCAAATATTTACAATATTGGAAAATATTTACTGTTGATACAAAATTTATATAAATTAATATATGAGAATTAGAAATGTTTGCTTTGTCTATGTGTTGATCGTTCTTTCTTTAAATAATTAAATATTTTGTATTTCCATCATTTTGCATCAATTTATCAATTTATCATCTCTTTATACTTACACATCTTAAATTGTGGATTCTTTTATTAATATTTAAATAATACATATTGGGAAATCAAAAGTATAATTATTAATACTAATACAAAATTTAATACCTGTTAAACAAATAGGTAATATTAAATTCCTTGTAAACGATGCACATTTTCAACGATATTTGATACATTTAATTCAGTACATTGATATGTTAACATTTGAATTCAAACAAACAATAATTTAAATATTTATGTTTTGGACAATTTGGCTTGAGAAATTCACAAGTATGCACTTAGCATACACAAAATTCAAAATTATGGGACTTTTTTTTAAAAAGCAGGGTCCACATCCCAAGTCCCGCATACACATCTGTGCTGCTTCATACAGACAAATGTGTAGCAAATGCTTAACAAACTATACTGAAGAAAATAGCACAGTAAAATACTATCCAAGAACGCTTTTGAGCAATTTTTATGTGTCTTTGCCCATCTTTGTCCTGTCTTTGCAGTGTACTCAAACTATAAAACTATGAACACATAGCTTATATACATATTTCCTATATTTCTTTAGATGAAACATGTACCAATAACAGGAAATTTTCAGTTAAGTAAAGTTTTAAAATGTCTTTGCGCGCTTCTCTTTTCGCAGTACTTACCACATGTATATTCAAAATATAAACTCCCCACAGAATTTACCACATCATTATTAAATGAGATAAAATATGTTACAAATAATGATAAGAAGATTCCATTTTTGTTGACAAAAGACATTTTTGAATATTTACAATAATTCATTACAACTGTGAGTGCAAACAGAAATTTTAAAAAAAAACAACATATGGACAATAGAAACATTTCTATTTTTATTAAATTAGAATCAACATTCAGTATATTCCACTATTGTCATTTTAAAATGTCTATGTGCCATCTTTGCTATGTCTTTGTGGTGTTTAGAGGAACCCTTGTATTGAGCACTCCTGATAGCCTGGTGTTCATGTGAGATGGTCACTGAGGTGGAGAAAACTACAGACTTGCTGGTGCTGGATAACAGGCAGGTGGCAATTTAAAATGCTGATTACACAACATGTTCTGACTACTTGCACAGAGTACTCTTGATAGCCTGGTGTTCATGTGAGATGGTCACTGAGGTGGAGAAAACTACAGACTTGCTGGTGCTGGATACCAGGCAGGTGGCAATTTAAAATGCTGATTACACAACATGTTCTGACTACTTGCACAGAGTACTCTTGATAGCCTGGTGTTCATGTGAGATAGTCACTGAGGTGGAGAAAACTACAGACTTGCTGGTGCTGGATACCAGGCAGGTGGCAATTTAAAATGCTGATTACACAACATGTTCTGACTACTTGCACAGAGTACTCTTGATAGCCTGGTGTTCATGTGAGATGGTCACTGAGGTGGAGAAAACTACAGACTTGATGGTGCTGGATACCAGGCAGGTGGCAATTTAAAATGCTGATTACACAACATGTTCTGACTACTTGCACAGAGTACTCTTGATAGCCTGGTGTTCATGTGAGATGGTTACTGAGGTGGAGAAAACTACAGACTTGATGGTGCTGGATACCAGGCAGGTGGCAATTTAAAATGCTGATTACACAACATGTTCTGACTACTTGCACAGAGTACTCTTGATAGCCTGGTGTTCATGTGAGATGGTCGCTGAGGTGGAGGAAACTACAGACTTGATGTGGGCAGCTACTTTCTTACATCCTAAAAGATGCCAACCTCTACTGATGTCAAATAGGAATGCCAGCCTTAAAAAATGGGAATCTAAACATAAAAATAGGAGTAATTCAAATTTGTATCCAACAATTTGTTGTAGGTATCAGATCATACTGAATTAAATTTGCTTTTGGTTGAAAGGTGCTTCCTACAGTCATCTTCCCACTATGTGATATGATGAAGTCTATCTGGTAGAGACTGTAAAAGAATGGTCCAATGTTGATACCTGGCAGATTCCATTTAGAATGTATGTGGCATGTTTATTTTGTCAAGGTGTAATCACCATTGGCCACTTTTAGTTCAACATCTCTTTCAGCTTTCTCAGGGTGCTGAGCTAACATGATTTTTCTGATTGGTCAATATTCAGTTGCCTTTGTAAAACAAGCATTTAGGTGTGCTTTAACAAAAGAATAACAATCAGACATTACAAGCATTTCTGTGACCTAAATATACCAGCGATCAAGTTGCGGTTCATCTAGATAAAATTTATAATTGACCAAAAAATCAGAATCTGTCAGACATGATCATATTGGTGCAATTTGAGGTTAAATAGGAATGAGTCCAGCAAAATTGTAATGGTTGTCATTTCTGCATTTTCTATTAGTACAGAGAAAGATTTTTTTCCTGGCTTGAACATCCATGTGGAAAATCTTTATCCTATCTCACTTGACTGCTATCCTACCTCACACAACATCACAACAGCATTTTGATCAGCACAGTGCTACTCTGACTTGCTACCAACTGTTATACTACCTCACACAACATCACAATAGCATTTTTATCAGCAGATTGCTACTGTCTTGCTACATACTGACTGTTATCCTACCTCACATGACATCACAATAGTATTTTGATCAGCACACTGCTACTCTGACTTGCTACATGCTCACTATTATCCTACCACACACGACATCACAATAGCATTTTGATCAGCACATTGTTACTCTGGCTTGCTACATACTGACTTTTCCTACCACTCATGACATCACCCCAGCATTTTGATCAGCATGTTGCTACTCTGACTTGCTACATACCAACTGTTATCCTACCCCACACAACATCACAATAACATTTTGATCAGCACATTGCTACTCTGACTTGCTACATACCAACTGTTATCCTACCCCACACAACATCACAATAACATTTTGATCAGCACATTGCTACTCTGGCTTGCTACATACTGACTGCTATCCTACCACACATGACATCACAATAGCATTTGATCAGCATGTTGCTACTGTCTTGCTACATACTATTATCCTACCATACATGACATCACCATAGCATTTTGATCAGCACATTACTACTTTGACTTGATATATATGTGATGTTATGTTATCTGCTATTTTTCTGTTAGTTTTATTAACCACATTTCCACATTTACACCATATCTTATATGCTTGTTTTACAGTAGTATGAGTATCCTCTGACCTTTCCAACTACATATTAGATATTTGGACAGTTATGTTGGGGTGGGAGGTCTGAGCACATATCCTATAAACAATATGGAATTCACCAAAAACATACAGTAGGATAGCCACTTTGCACAGGGGCTAACATAATTCAGTGACCTTATATTAAATCCTACTTGCCTGAAATCAATAAATATGTAATTTAGCTTCTCATTCATACCAATTAAAACATATTTCATCACTGTAATAAGCCCACACACAAGCCAAAACTGCAGTGTTTACAAACTGGATTTCATACTCTGCCATTTCTCACACTGCATATTCATGTGATCCAAAATCTCAGGGCTTACATTTTCCATGATGTCAGTGATCAAACAATCAAGTGATACAAACAATATATGAAGGCAAAAAATGATGATAATTTGATTGCATTTGAATATGTAAGATCAGAGAGTTTGTGACCATATGACTAGAAATACTCTATTGCAGAGTAGAATGTTTCTAAATGTTGAATAATTGGTTTAAATATTGGTGTATTAAAGTTACAAATTATGTTTCAATTGTTATGTATGACAAGGAAAATATTCTACTTACTGATTTCAGTTAGGTCATGTTTAATACAAATTTGCTTAATTTTGCTAGCCCCAATTCAAAATGACTACCCTGTGCCACTACCCATAGTTTCAGCAAATTCCATCTTTCGATTGGGCATGTGCTCTAACCTCCCACCCCAACATAACTATCCAAATATTTACCACTAGATGGAAAAGGTCAGTGGAAAGTCAATTTCAAAAGCTCCAAAACTTTTTAATGCTTTAACTGTACCAACTGGGTGTTATTTTGTTTACCACCATATTTTTGACCTGCAAATGTGAGAAAATAATCAACCATGCATAACTGGTTTGGGAAAGGAAAATCCTGCCCTTAGGCTCATAATTTGTAGGCAGGAATTCAGTAAAACATCATTCCTGTTCATGATTTATGATACACTGGGTGGGATTTCTCTATCCCACACCAATACAGTTGATAGGTTCTATTAATCATGCACATGCTAGAACAAGGGATTGAATTTATGACTATTGATGTGAAGAGAGTACATTACCACTAGCCCCAGGATCATCTAGCCCCAGGATCATTCCTTTAACAATACAGCTTTAAGTGGACCTACCTCTTGAATGGTTCCAGGCTCCTGCTCAAGAAGTGCTCCGAATAGATTTCCAATGTCATCCACACACTGTCTCAGCAAGCTCTGCAGATTAAACGAGGCTAATTAGCTTCAAAATGTATTCGGATATTTGAGACCATCAATTTTATAAAGTTAGTCTTCATTTTCAAAATACAATGGTCACTTAAATAAAAGTACTTCACTAATTCAAATTTCCAGATAAAACAAATATTCACTTTGAATCTTCAATGAATTATACATGATGACTGAGCACTTCATCACAACAGGTTTTATTAGTAGCTGTTTGCTGAGGGAATTTGCTGTAAATTTATTTGAATTTTTCTTGTGACCGTATTTTTCAAAGTTCATATATTTTATGTATGAAAATTTTTCTTTTCTACCACCTATTTCTCATATTTTGCTGTCAGTTAAATTTTTTTAGCAAATACATGTAAAATGTAAAATGAGCATCTTATTATAAAGAAATTACTTTATATTAGGGCAATAGAATACAGTTTTACACCCTTGCCTATCCTCTCTGCTTAGTAATGCTGGAAAAATAATACATTATTTTTATTGTTAAATAAGTGCCTATGATAAAAAATTGTCAGAAAATAAGATTTGTATGCTCAAAGTAAAATACAGCTTATTTATCTATCCATCTATATCTCTCCTGTTTAGTTAGCTAGCTAGCTACAAGTGTCTTGTAAATATACAGTGTGTGAATAAGTGGATTTTATATGTTGGAAAACAAACTACCGTATATACTCATGTATAAGCCAATACCAACTGCAAACTGCATAGACCCAGATCTGCCATTGCATAATGCACCGGCAGATCTGGGTCTTTGCAGTTTGTAAGGACTAATCAGTAGAACAAATGACATAGATCCTGATCTGCCAGCGCATTATGCAATGGCAGATCAGGGTCTATGTTGTTTGCATTTGGACCTCGATTATAAATGAGTTTATACGGTAGATACCAAGGAAACCTGAAGTCAGAATTTATATCGGACTCTTACTTATTTCTAGAGAGACAACATGAGTAGAATTCTAGTAACTGCCTGCCAAGATGTATTATAACTCCTGGACTTGACTTCACAATAGTTCCAAAGTCTGTTCTGACCTTTGAAATCAAGAACTATGGTTGAAAAAAAAGATGAATACAAATAAACTTAAGACTGAAAGTGCAAATTTCTTGTGTTTTGACCTACACTCTAAGAAATCATGTTTTGAAACCAGAGCTTGGATCTGACCAGTACATGAATTTAGGACCAACAAGACTGTGTAAAAACATTATTAGATAGTAGTCTGTGTAAAAACATTACAAGATAGTAGTCTGTGTAAAAACATTACAAGATAGTAGTCTGTGTAAAAACATTACAAGATAGTAGTCTGTGTAAAAACATTACAAGATAGTAGTCTGTGTAAAAACATTACAAGATAGTAGTCTGTGTAAAAACATTACAAGATAGTAGTCTGTGTAAAAACATTACAAGATGGCATAGGCCCAACAAGACTGTGTAAAAGCATTACAAGATGGTAGTCTGTGTAAAAACATTACAAGATGGCATGTATAAATTGAATTTAAGACCAACAAAACTATGTAAAAACATTACTAGATGGCATAGGCCCAACAAGACTGTGTAAAAACATTACAAGATGGCAGACTGTGTAAAAACATTACAAGATGGCATGTATAAATTGAAACTGTAACAATTTCTTCTCTAATATAATGGTTGTAACAGAGCTTACAATCTGTCCTGCTTCTGTGGCATGAGTTAGTGCAATTTCTTCTCTAATATAATTGTCATAACAGAACTTACAATCTATCGCTTCTGTGGCATGAGTTATTGTCTGTCTTTTATTAAACCCTGGAAAAAAGGTACAAATGACGTTGCAAGTTTTGTTGCAGTGAATGAAAACAGATTGGAATTGTAGCCCAGGAATAATCATGAAGCAATATTGAATAAACCATAGAGAGTAGGTCACTATGACTCAGTGTAAGTGTGCAACACACCCTTATCCCAAGATGCATCCAAGTAAAAATTGTTTTCAATAGGTGTATAGAAATATAATATACAACCTGGATTTCAGGGTGAACAGCTGTTTGGATTTACCAAGTGAATTCAATATACATGTACTGGCTGCCTTTTTTGAGACAAGATTTATACATAGTTTTTGCTTTATGCTGTAAAAATGAAAGATGACCTATATTTAGCATCTACATTGATTTCTCAAAAACAGAAAATATTAGTCCTACCTCTACTTGATCATCCTTCTGATCTTTGGATGAAAGAGGCTTGATGCGCTGGGTTTTCTTGGATTTTGAGGTTGCTGTGGGTGATGGAGTTATAGGCTCTTTCTTCATTTTCTCAGAAAGGTAGATCTCAGCACGCTGCATCAGGACAGCAAGCCTGAAAATACAGATCAAGTCCTTATAAAGGATATATATATATATATATATATATATATATATATATATATATATATATATATATATATATAGTTTCCCAACGTTTCGAGCTAAACAAGCTCTTCATCAGGGAAAGAAACAATTTACATCCATAAAACAAACACTAAACACAAAAGCCAAGAAGACAACACTTGAAATTCTGAAAAATTTGGAAATGAGAACCATGACACAAAAGAGTAAACAGACATAACAGCTAAAACATATAGCAATGGAATTCGGATTATCTCAAGAAGAAAATTCTTCCAGACAATGCCGGTTGTGACATAAAAAAAGTAGTTTTATTAAAAGATATCAATACAACTAATGATCTAACCCTTGAATGGCACTGGATTCCCAAGGCCTTCATGTAGGAGGACAAGGGAATGCAAACCAATAGCAAGAATAATATATGACATAAAAATTTATAGTGGCACAAATACAATATATATTTGAGTCTTTATGAAGGCAAACACATCATAGACACAAGACAAAAAAAAACAAACACAAAAGAAAGTGCTGAAATTACAAAAGTTTGCATGACTATATCTAATGGAAGTATTGTTTGAAAATGTTCGATGTCACATCTCCTGACCTGCAAAAGGAGGAGCAATAGCACCATCAGTTTTCTTAATGTAAAGTGGTGTAACTGTAGATTATATCCCAGGTAAATCATTATTGCTATAATGACCATAATATCCATAACAATAATAATACCCTCAAGAACTACAAAAAACAGAAGTAATCACAAGTATGTAAGTAATGAGCAAAATGAATGAATTGAAAAAATGGGGGCTTCAAAACTGATAAACACAAGTATCTTCTCCCATCCAGCTTTCATCCAAAGCCTTTGATTCAGAACATCCAGTATAGCCAGGCACTGAGGATATGCAGAATTCACTCCAATGATGAAGTATTCCAAAAAATTATCTGAAGAGTTGTCTAAACATTTGATGAACAGAGGCATCAAACATTTTCAAACAATACTTCCATTAGACATAGTCATGTAAGCTTTCAATGTTTCCTTTTGTGTTTATTGTTTGTCTTGTCTCTGTTTTTTGTTTGCCTTTGACAAAGACTCAATGAGAGTCAGAAGTACTTAAGTTAGTTAAAAACTAGTTTTGCACTGTTTGCCGTCAGTTTGTTGCATTTATCTCAATCAATCGGACACATTCAATCCCCTGCTGGATCCAGTGCACTTGAAAAGGACTGTTATTTGCCATATGATTTGTATTCTTTATTTAAATATATATATATATATATATATATATATATATATATATATATATATATATATATATATATATATATATATATATATATATATATATATATATATATATATATATAGAGAGAGAGAGAGAGAGAGAGAGAGAGAGAGAGAGAATTGCAAATATACACCACCAAACAGAGTGGAAGGTGCTATACCTGCATTCTACAGGAGAATACTTGATAATATCAACATAATTTTTAAATACGAATAAATAATATTATCATACAGATTAGAGAATTTTAATTCATACTTTTACATATGTATATCAGAGGTCTGTAAAAATATTGAACTGCTGTCATTATACAGCTGTAGAATAGCCATTATAATTGTCCTTTTATTTATTTTTTCAATGCAGACCTCAGCTAAGATCAATTACATGTAAATGTACCATTTGACACTGTACTGCTAAGAGGACTATATCAAATGTAGGACAGAAAGTCACATGGCAAAAAGTCACAAACAGAAAGTTACAGGACAAAAAGTCACAATTTGAATTTTCACTATTATGAAAGATGTGTAGGACAAAAAGTCAGATGACATAAAGTCACACTTTGAATTTGTAATGTTACAGGTTTTTATATGACACAGCTTAATTAATTGCAACTTCTTCATTGAGATATTAACATAATCAACAAAGTATCAGCCATATGATTTTTAAAAATATTTTCAAGATCTTTTATAACAGTTTGCAACAAAAACAAAATAAGAGTGTACATAGTACTAACAAAATAATCACATTGTTATAACTGTCACTACTAATACAAAATAATTACATTGTTGGAACTGTCACTACTAATACAAAATAATTACATTGTTGGAACTGTCACTATTAATACAAAATAATTACATTGTTGGAACTGTCACTACTAATACAAAATAATTACACTGTTGTAACTGTCACTACTAATACAAAATAATTACATTGTTGGAACTGTCACTACTAATACAAAATAATTACATTGTTGTAACTGTCACTACTAATACAAAATAATTACATTGTTGGAACTGTCACTACTAATACAAAATAATTACATTGTTGGAACTGTCACTACTAATACAAAATAATTACATTGTTGTAACTGTCACTACTAATGCAAAATAATCACACTGTTGTAACTGTCACTACTAATGCAAAATAATCACATTGTTGGAACTGTCACTACTAATACAAAATAATTACATTGTTGTAACTGTCACTACTAATACAAAATAATTACATTGTTGTAACTGTCACTACTAATACAAAAGTTCATGAATGATTTAATTTAAATGGTTAATAATGTTTTAAAAGGTATTCATTTTATGTACATACTTGTTTAAAAAGTAATTAGAGATTGAAACCAAAATTTTACTTACATATTCTTATCAAAACTACCTTTTTAAACCTCAGTTATTTCAGTGTTATATATTTGTTTTACAATTTGCCCATAAGACTTCGATTGCTAAACAATTTCCCTTTTCCTGTGAAGCCATCAATTTATTGTAATCATTAATAGTGACAATTACAGAATATGACTTCATGTCCTGTGACTTTTTGTCCTATATGTCCACTATTAATATAATCAAATTGTGACTTTCTGTCCTATGTGTATTTGTGGCATTTTGTCCATGAATTTTTGTCCTGTGACTTTCTGTTTGTTTACTGGCTACATTAAAGCATGTCATGTAGCTATCTAGTCACTTTGGAACATGAACATTTATGTCGTTGGGCTGGCAGGGTTTGCATTTGCAAGCAAACTTTATACTCCCTGTATTTGTTCTACATCAAGTACAAATCCATAGATATCATCCTATATTATAAATCAAAATTGGAATTGTCACCTTGTCTTTGCAGTCTTTTTGAGAATGACTTTACCGTTTATTCGGGATCTCTCCTTAACCATGAAATGAAATCATCTACTCCCATATCTGGTTATGGCATGGAACTGTATAATCCCATTATAAGTTATGGTCCTAAGGCAGTTTCACACCTGTTGCAATGGTATTTATTGTTACAGTGTAGTGACAATGTAAAGTAAAGATTAATTGTCATGATTGGTAGTACTTTACTTTTGAAATTAACCAATTAACAAATCTGGGATAGGTGATTTGTTTGCTTGATTGATCTTTACTTTCCTTTTGTTCTCTACATCATTACTTTTATTTGAAACAAAGCTGCAATGGTATTTATTGTTATAGCAATACTGACAATGTTAAATGAAAATTCTATTTGATGCTTGACAGTATGCATAGCAGTATAGATGGGATTAATTGGGTGTGGGAGTGTATACCTTGACAATATGCATAGCAGTATAGATGGGATTAATTAGGTGTGGGAGTGTATACCTTGACAATATGCATAGCAGTATAGATGGGATTAATTGGGTGTGGCAGTGTATGCCTTGACAGTATGCATAGCAGTATAGATGGGATTACTGGGTGTGGCAGTGTATACCTTGACAGTATGCATAGCAGTATAGATGGGATTGCTTGGGTGTGGCAGTGAATACCTTTATCTGCTTTGTTGTGGATTTTACAGTTGTTACTAATCTAACTCAATGGATGAAAAATGGAACCTGTTTGGTTTGACAAATACATTACAACTTAAAGTATAAATGCTCAAACTTTCCACTTTGTTGTTTTATTATTTTTGTACTGTATATACACAATGTACCTAGTGGAGAATGTTCTTACAAAATTTTCTGTTTATTATGTCCATATATAAATGTAGCTTATCATCAATGCTTTGTTTGGGGGAGTCTTTCTTTCTTTTGTCTGTATGTGTGTGCAACTATGTACTATGAATGTAAATATGCATATAATAGAGGGACACAAGAAGGATTAGTTCCATACAACTGTGTCACCCTCTTTAAATACAGTTATTATTATTATTATTATTATTATTATTATTAGTTAAATATTAGAAAAAGAATAAAATTTACAGTCATAACCACAAATGTCTGACTGGAATATTAACCAATCAGTCAAAAGGTCATTACCATCAAACACGCGTTTCATGCATTTCTGGAGACATGGCTATATGGATATATATATATATATATATATATATATATATATATAATTTTCTGTAAATCATCAGTCATAGAAAAAGGCGAATAATTTCTTTAACCTCTTAATAAAACTTTAAAATTTAAATACCAAATTCAAATTCACAAGAATCCAAAGTAATACCAGACAAATCTGTAATGGTTTATAACAAAAAGAAAAAATCCAAGCACATGACTCTAATACCGCATTTTGTATTTTTGTATTTTATTAATTAAGATGTATTAAACACTAAAGTCATGGAATGAAAAGGAAAGCACTGTGACATGTATAAACTACTTGTAGTTACATGACCACATGTATACCTCTCAAATATTTACTTCAACTTTGTAAAAGAGGTTTAAATGCCAGAAATATGACAAGTCAGTTTTGACTTGTGCATCAAATAATTTGATGCTGCTTGAAACTTGAGTAAAAACATAAATTTTGCTAGTTAAATCCTTTCAAGGATACTACAAATTAATTTACTTTTTGTAAGTATCAATTTTTGTGGTTTTGCAAAAACTGATATTTTAATGGATTTGGGAACTTGCTCCTGTTGTCTCCTCAAACAGATCATTATTTGCTGGATCACTGAATTCGTGGTCTGTAACAACCAATACAAAAATTAACATAAATTAGTACACCATGAATAAAGTTAATCCAGAGTAATAAAGAATTTGGTTTTTAATGCTTGCATACTTGTCATGTAGATCATGAAGCTGAGATAACGACACCCAGAGAAGTCTGGGCTGGGAGGTGCCAGAACCAGTAGATTTGTTATAAACAGCATACAGCAGGAGGACACAAGTCTCAAATCCACTGGCATCATGCCGGGAGGGATCTGTCTCCTCCAATGATGGCTGGTACCACTGCAATGTCACCTCCGTGTCAGATGGGGTGGTCACGGCTTTGTCTGAAGGTTTGATGGGATCCTTCATAGTTCCAGGTACAGGAGGAGCCTCACCTAATACAGAAATGAGAGGCAATCTGAAAAGAATGTTCTTTACAACTAATGAAATTCACAACTATTGATTGTATGTGTACTAAAAAGCAAGTCATTTATTTACTTGTTTTAAACGTAAATTTGATGAAAACTATTTGAGTTATATTTCCATGTATATCTCAGACACATGTAAAGGCATACATGCCATAACACGATGTGTCACGCTAAAAACGCAATTTTGGACTCCCAAACCCCATGACACAGTGAAAAAAAAAAATTCCCCCCAAAAAAACCCCAACATATTTCTTGACCATCATGATATATGCCCATAATCTGTGGTATGTATAAACAGTAAACAGTCTTGCTCAGAGCTCATGTAAAACTATCCTCGGGGCAGTTTATACAGCTGTTTTAGAGGCAATTAAAAGGTAAGGCGGTCAGAGATTTACTTAACTGGCTCACAATAGCTAGGGTGATGTGTCATGTCAAATCCTTTGAGTACTGCTGATGAAGAGCCCATTAGACTAATTTGCATAGGTAAAGTACACTAAGTGGAACAACCCAATTTGTCTGAAGTTAAGTACATCAAACATTTGTGTGTTGAAAAACAAATGTTATTACACATCACTGACTGAATTGAATGAGAATGTTGAAGCCATCTTTATTAAAGTTTGTGATCAGTGGCAACATTTCTTTGAAGTCAGATTTTTACTCTATAAATAAAATTCAAAACATTTTAAAGGGACAAAGGAAAATTGTAGTACATAATGCACTAGAAGTGCTAAAAAAATGAGATAATCTCATTTGCTTCAACAGTTTTGCCACCTTAACTTTTTCATATTTTCCTTGGACATTTACAGGATTGCAATAAACGTTTTATCATGTGATCAAGTAACTCATGAAAACATGAACATGTTTGAATATCTGGTTAACCTGAAATGAACTGCACCATAGAATTTTAATAATTTAAAAATATTATATCATTAATCAAATGACAAATTGTGTATATGCATAAATTAGTACCTTTTTTCATTAATTCAGCCTAAGAATAAATTAAATTTTCACTGCCATAGGTGTGACTTTAACCTCGAAAATGCGTTACAATAGCGGCAGTCAGAGACTTTAGCCATTCGGCCGACTACCACAAACCTTGAATGTTTTTATTGCCGGAATCATTGTTTTGAAATGGATATTCATTGCCATCTTATGGGTTTTATCACTTTTAGCGACTTTGGTCATTGCTTGCGCCAACATAGACATGGAAGCACATTTGAGAAGGAAAAGTGTAAGTATATTTGTGAACCCAAATGGCACTTGCATTACCATCAAACCAACTAATGAACTACTGAAAGCAGCAGAGACTGCATGTAATTAAAACTACATTCCACTGTCCAATTGATTTTAAAGACAGTTAACTTGGTGTATTTTTGTATTTAATGTCTGTGAGGTTGACAATTTTTGTTGTCATTTGTAAGTATATTTTAAATGCTTCAGAGAAAACAGATTGTATTTTCTTTTATTCAGATTTGAATTTACAGGCTGATTTGAAAAGATAGCTTATTCTCATTTGGATGATGTCGCTTTGGGGGTGGGGGGTCACATGCACACTGACCCCCCATAAGACCTAAAAACACACTTTTTGAGTCTCAAAAACCCGCCAACACTGTCCAGGAATATGGCAAGTATGTTACTATAAGATGGATAAAAACAAAGAAGCATAGTTTGCTAGTGAGGTACTCAAAAGCCACACATTTAATGAAAAAGGACACGGACATACATGTGATTCTACCAGCGGTAAGACAAAATACCATTTTAAAGGCCATCTACTGCACATACCATTTTATAGTTGAAATCAACCACTTTAAAAAATAAAAGATTTTTTAAAAATACTCAAAAGACAACAAAACGGTATTTTACGCATTCTATCCCCACATTACATAAACCAGAGGGAACAAGTATATTGGGGACTTGAAATGTTATAGCACAATGGCCAGTGCAGTGATGTGTGCCTGAATAATCAAATTAACATGTGTACACAACAAGCTGTTAATTTATTTCCTTATTATTGTAATCTGGAGAGTTTAACACTAAATGCAAGATGTTTTATGAGGTGTTATAAATAATAAGGGGATTAAAGGTGGTCAATGAAGGTTTTCAAGTCTTTGAATAAAAATTGACTGACCTTTGGTGGAGGTGAGATAAAAAGGAAAAACCAACCAAAAAATGATTTTGGCAGAAACACTTGAGTAAGTAATTAGATTTTTTATTGTTTAATTGTTGTTGCATTGTTCAATATGTTTTTAGAGAAATATTTAAGGGAAGTTCATATATTTTTTGGTTCATGTCAAAATGGCGAAATATGTGCTTTCATGTATGCTAAAAAAACACTGGCTAAGGAATATGAGCTCAGGAATAAATATCAAATCCAACTCAAGAACTTCCTCATCGGGGTAAACTTAGCTTGGAGGAGTATTGGAGAACAATCAGCAGCCCTTAAACCCAGGTACAGCAAAACTGAAGTTTGAACTTCTTTGCAGGCTGGGCACTGGTTGTTTTGTCATTTCCACATTCTAATGCTGATACAGAGAGGACATTCTCCATTCTTCACAAAATATAAAGTGGTTCAAGGGGAAATCTGGACCACAAAACTACTGAGAGCCTAAGTGTGAAACCTAATACCATATATACTCGCATATAAGCCAAATAATTTAGGAAAAAATAAAAACCTGGAAGGGAGGTCAACTTATCCATAGGCCAAGGTCTATTATAGATGTACTAACACCAAAGAAGTCATTAACCAGGTCACCTCAGTATATGAGGACCTGGGGCTTCAGGTTAGAAGGATATATGTGTGTGTGTGTGTGTGTGTGTTGGGTTATTTTACCTGTTACCTCTATTTTTCTATATTTCATCGTTATATGTCGTCTCGAACTTATGAGTCGACTTATATGCAGGTCATGCACTTTTTCATGTTTTTACCTATTCAGTTTTGGGGGTCTGCTTAAACATGAACGGGCCTATACACGAGTATATACGGTAATCACAATCAATGTTTTCAGTGGTCACCAATCAGTGATCTTGTGAAGGAAACAAAAACTGCTTGTGGATTTTATATAAAAATCTATGAACTATCAGATATACAACTCTTCCTTTTTCATTTAATTGACAATAGACTGACTCATATTAATTAATTATTATTGTAACATTTTCCTTCAAAATCTAATTCATGTTAAAAACTTGCTGTTTTATTATAGTATGAAGAGAATACATATTATGGCAGAAAATGCACTTGTTTTCTTTTCACTCCCCTTAAAACATATTATTTATGTTGATATAAAATCTACTGGTTTGACCTCCTGGTTCTGTCACATGTATGCACAGATAAATGAAAATTATGCAAGGACTGGGGATAAAATATACAATATGACACAAAAAAGGATACAACTGACAGTAGATATACATGTGTAACTTGCTCCAAAATCTATTTAAGAAATGCACAGTCCAAATCTATACTCTCACTCTCTCTGATTGCAAACATGTTTGCACGTGGTAGCCAAAACCTTTGTTTCGATCAACACAGTCTAAAGAGATGACGTCAAATTTGGTCTCTACATGTGTCTTCTGATCATGGACGAGTAAACCGTGACCAACATATTGTTCATATGAATAATGAAAAATATATATCAGGTTTTAAAATATACAGTCCTCAGTTCCTTTGATTTTGTCAATTATTGGTTTTGTTATACAACTTGCACTAAATCTACATGTAAGCTACAGTATACATGAATGTTACAAGGAAGTCAATTAATTAGAAGTTGTAGTTAAAAAGAAAAGATCAAAACGCAATAAATAGTCAATAAATCCTTATTTTGCAGAAAATAGAGTATTATAATAGAATTAGAATATTTCCGCTGCATGTCAAAAATCAAAATTTTCATCATAAAAAAACGTAAACCCTTTGAAGTTGATGCCTTCAAATTTGAACCCCCTTAAAATGCACCTCTTACAAGCACCCCAAAACTGAAAGAGACTAAAAAGAGCACCTAAATACACAGATTACCTGGAACTAATGCTACTGCCAGTTGGAACTTTTCTCCTTCAAAGTCAGCAGGATTGGTAAGGTTGGCCTTGTAAGACTTGGTAATGAGGGGCACTTCTGTTGCCTGTGGTGATATTAAGGTCAGGTCAAGGTCAGCTGGGGGATAGACAGCCACACAGTCAGCTCCATAAACCTGCAGGTTGTTGGCAAGATATGCATGCATCTTCTGTAGCCTCAACAACCATGTGCTACTAAACAGCATGGTTCTTACAACATCATGATTAAGAGAGGTGTCACACTGGGCATGACTGATGAACCCAAGGTCAAAGTCAGGGCCAAGATCTCCAACCTCTTTGTTTTTGTGCTCAACAGATTTAGCACTGGAGGCTGAGATGGTTGAAGTGCTACACAACCTCTGCAGAATGCTTTGGTAACCTGGATAATAATAATAATAATAATAATAATAATAATATACTGATGATAATGTGAAAATAATTTATTGTTCTATTTTTGCATTTTCTTTCACTCGAAAACATCCTTGATAATATTGGTAAGGTGAGAGAGGCTCTTGCTTGAGAAATGTGATCATTAGTTATCCAAAACTAATGCTAATGTAATTTTCCTTTCAGTGATATCAAACCATTTGTATAAATAGTGCCTAGCCTCACAAGAGTTTATGAAACCAGAAACCATTCATCACTGCCAAGATTCTATTTTGAGAGTTTTTGAAGTAACATCATCAAGTACCACTGTAGTGTGCGTAAGTGTCACAAATATCACATTTAAAACTGTCTTCCTCTTAACTTACATTCAAGTGACTCTAACAATGACATGAAAACAATATTATGTCCACAAGCAAATAAATATCTTAATTCATAAGTTACCCCAATACAACACAAATGTTATGACTTCAGCTAATGGTTTGGCAGTTGATAAAATCAATCAAGAGGCATTTACGTTGTTGATGTGTTGTAGCACACAAAATATGACCCTGACTAATTTAGGGACACACACACACACTGAGATTTCCATTACTAAGGATAGATATCATCCCTAACCTACCAATAAATTTTAATGGATCATAGCTTTAAAACAAAGAACAGTAAAAATGTATTTAGGGTACCCTTTTCAGTCCATTGTAAATTTAGAACCATCCGTATTAAGTAAGTTTTACAAGGTTTCAATTTTGGGGGCACCAATTTTAGAGGTTTCAGCTTTCAGAGATCAACAAGTACCATTTTCACAAATCATGTTTAAAAAGTTTCTGTACACCAAACTATCTAGCCTACATGTTTAACTTTCCACTCTGACTGATCGTAAAGTCAACTCTACAAATCTTTTAACCACCATGGTGATGTCATAAACTTGAGCTTTATATTAGATAACTTACATATTCTTTTCTGAAATTATTGAAGCTTTCTTGATTTGTCCTTTTTCTGATCTAACATGTTTTAAAGTTTAAAAAGATCCCTCTCCTCTAACATTTTGTAGTCATTTAACATTCTTGAGTCACATCAAGAAAGCCCTCTTTGCTTGACATCTTGTGCCATTATTTCTGGTATAGACTGGTTCTCTACCCAATTCTCTTCATTAGGGCTGTTCCATTTAAACATACATGGTACCCAGGGAAGGGACTTTTAAAAATAAAATATGCCAGCATACTCTGATTACTCTAAGAGTTGATCTGAAAATGATACAAAATTTGAAATTGCCTCTATGGGTGACTACTCCACATTAAAAGTGCCTTCCCTGGGTCCCAAGTATATTTTACTGAAACAGCCCTTAATATAATGAATCAATGAGACAGATTTTAAAATCGAAGAAACCAGTCTGTTTTTCAAGGAAATTTGTCATATACAGCTGCTATAAATAGAACACAACTCTTTTAAATATGCAAGCATCACATGGGATCCATTTTTCTAGAATTTTCCCACACATAAATAATGTTTGCAAATAATATGAGTTTAGAAAAAGAAAAGCATAGCTTCTTACTGCTTTATTTGATTTTATTTTGATTAATGAACCTAAAAGCACAATCCATACACAGATGAGTGCAAGATGTAATACTATGTATAAAATAGTAATGATTATTCCAAAATTTTAATGGTTGGAAGATATGACTGCTATGGATAGCAAACTTGAAATTATGTTTCATTGAATATAATATTACTCATCAAATAAACTGCTGTGGAACATACTTTTCCAAAGGTATATAATAAAGTTCAAAGAAGTTTTGTATCAGCATTATCAGTAAATCAATCTGATGCATTGTATAATGTGTGTTACACCCTATTCTCATTAATTTCAGCTTTTTCATAGTGATACCACATTTCAATATCAAAACTGTCCATACTCTAAGAAAAGAATTAACTGGAAAAAAGTCTACTAAATTGTCCTTTTATGCAGAAATTCAGAAATAAATCACTTGGCACATTTTTCACTTTTTTTTTTCAATCTGGCTATAAAAGTTTAAAATTTGGGAGCACCTATATTAAAGAAAATTTAATCAGTTAAAACAGAAAAAAAAACTTAACTTAGGAGTGGCACTTAAATAAGAAGACAGTGGCGTAAAAATGTTAATTTCTAATTAGATAAGTATTTTACCAAGAAAGTGAATCCAGCTAAGATCCATGGCAGTTTCTTTACATCTTTGAACTTGCTCTTCATATCTCTCAACATGCTTGATCTCCTGGGCCTCCATAAGGGGAGCCAACTCTTCTTCAATCTCATCTGAAAAGTACAATGTGCCAACTGTGAACAAATTTATACTTAATGAATATGTGTAATAATGTTAAAATTTTTATCTTTAGATATTTCTGTAATAGGTCTTTGAAAATTTTGAAACAAAAAAACAAGATTATTAAGAAGCATGCATTCATAAATCAACTGGTGATTTTGTTCGGTTCATATTTTGTTAATCACTAGGATGTAGTGCATATCATTGGTTATAACCTCCTTTGAAAGGACAAGGTTTGATAAGGGTAGATTTTGGCCCCCAATCAGATTCAGATGAAACTCATACAGATAAAAGAGATCCCTCTCTCTTCCTTAAATATGCATTTAATTCTAATCCAGGACCACTCTTAACAAAGAAAAGCAAACATTAAAAAGCTGATAGTTTTCTCCTCCATTATGGCACCTATATTCATGAATTATAGACATTATGGATATTAAGCCCTATTACTCTGCATGCAAAAATGATGCATCTAAAATTATGCATTTGCACACAATATGCATAACAGTCAATGAAATTATGTATAAATATTTATTTTTGTTCAACATTGTTTAAATGATGTGTATATTTACATTAAGTACGGCTGATTACTTATGACACCTATTTTTGTTTTCATTTAAAAAGTTTTACTTATTTTATGTTTAGCACTGACATGCATGTCAAAATCCTGCCAGAACTGCCACAAAATAACATTTGATATATTTCTTAATAATAAATAATCACATAAAAGCTGTACAGACATCTTGCACATTAGTAATAGCCAGATGTTCAAAACATCAGTGACCAAATCAGTTATTTGTATGTATTGGCAGGGGAAGCTTATGATGTTATACTTCATTTTAATACTAATTTCAAAAAATTATTCCTTATATTGATCAATGATCACAAAATATGATACTTTTATGTTTATTTGTTTTTTTGAGAGAGTACATTAGCTGGAAAGCATATGGCATGCAAGGCACCTGTGCATTATGTATAGCACATTTACTGCACAAACCAAAGATATCAATTCTGATATATTCATTGTCCAGACGATTTGTGGACAAGCACCAGTTTGCTATTTTAAATCAAATGGTTCTCCATAATAAAGGGAAGCAAAGTAGAACTAAAACAGAAGACAGATTAATACAAATGTATTGGGCACTCACCCTCATTCCTCCATTATTTTATCGATGTCATTACTCTACTTAACCAATTAGAAGTCATCATTATATCACTTTTAAAAGAATACAGGGCATTTATCCCTAAAGCTCCTCTATATTTAGTGGTCAATATAATCATCAAATGGCACTAGATCCTGGTTTGGAGAAATTATTGCCATATTTTTACCTTTATTTAGACAATTTTCTTAACTTTATTTTATTTTTATTTTAAATGACTAGGAAATTAAAGATGATCCATTTTATGAATATCCAGATATACATCATAGTGATTTCTCTATTAGTAGTATATAGTCTATATTGCCAAAACCATGTATTTTAAAAGAAAAACTTGGTCAAAATGGTGTTGAATTTCAAATTGACATAGTAACATTTGTCCATGTTTATACATGTGAACAATGTATAATGTTTGATCAAATTATGAAACATGCAAACTTTCAAGTCTGAAAATTTCAATGATGCTTTTCTTATGCATTAATAGGGAATCCATTCCTAAGAAGAATTTAAATACACTCATGCACACATGGGTACACACCCACAGACATACATTGAGTCCTTGAACATCTTTTTCAAAGAAGCAGCTTACTCAGAGATAAAGATAATTTGTACCAGAGTTGAGGCTGGTAATCAGTCTATTCATTTATAATTTGATCTGAAATAATGGAGCAACAATGGTTGATCATTTTTCCCAATACTGACGGGGTTTCAGTTTGCATGCACATACACTCACACATACATGTACATATGCAACACACATGTATACATTAAGTTGAAAAATAAAAAAACAAAAATATGTATAAGACATTCAAAATGCAGCAATTGAACACTGGCAAACTGCTAAAGATATTCTCCAAAAGGGCCATCAGTGCCAATTTTTCTAGCCAGTGCCATTCATATAGCTTCTCTCTGTCTCCTCCACACACACACACACACACACACACACACACACATGAATGGACATGAGTAAAAAAATATGTACTGATCAATGGCATGATTTTTATGAAATGAGCTAGATAATGACTAGTAAACAAATGTATATGCACTTGACACCCCAAATCAATGAATAGTTCTCTGATGATCTACAGAGAGGCCCACAGGACAAATCAATCCACTCATAACAGTTACAGCAGATAAGGTATTATGACCTAAAATTCAGGTGCACAAGTCTCATGTGACGAATGCCTGTGTCCATTAAGGTTTGTGTCGCCATATATTTTTTGTTTTTGAGCAGAGACCTTATGAAAAAGTCAAAAATAAAATCCATCTTTTTCAATTCAATTTACATGAGTCACATGCCACCTCCTTATAATGAGATTGGCCAGTTCTGCAAAGTAAATATATTTGAAAAAGAAAGTTGGAGATCTATACATTTTTTTCTGTCCAAACATTATTACTTTGAACCAGAATCACTGTTGTCTGAACTATTGGCATCAGGCCAGTCTGTGGCATCAAATGAGGATGTTTTGTTGAAATCACAGTACAGTGAAACCCAGCAATAACGCAATAATTGGGGTCCATAAAATTCGATCATGGAAAAAGCGGGGTCGCGTTATTGCAGGGTTTTACTGTATTTTACTTTATTCAGAGAACAACGTATACACGTATAGCATGAATAGGGTATCAACACCGTTTACTATCTGATATCGAGCCGTCTATGCTTTCCACCATGACAACCCTTTGGTTGAGCCATGAGTTTGATACTTGTTCAGTGCCAAGTAACAGAGAGTGGTTATTTCAAATCCCTGTGATCTTGCCGCACAATTGACATGTGTTCAGTTGCATCCTTTAATAAATTTCACAGACTTAATGATCAAAGTGTTACTTACAGAGCCCAAGCTCAGCCTCTACATAAGCACCCACATATGACAATCTTTGATCAACCACCGCATTGTCTGGTGCTTGGTTGTGTATGCAGTTAAAGAAGAAACATAAGTTAGCTATAGTTTGCGCAATGATTGTATACAGGATGAACTGAAGTCCAGCACACGTGTTGGCGGCTTACTTTTTTTGATGTTTATTAAATCGTGAGAATCTTTTATCAACCACCACATTGTCTGATGCTCGGTTGTGTATGCAGTTAAAGAAGAAACACATGTCGGCTATTGTTTGAGCAATGATTGTATACGGAATGAATTAAAGACAAAAACAAAGAAGACTCACTGGCTTTACTCATGGATCAGTAATAAGTAACATTTCCGATAATGTTCATTTTGGCATAACACTTCAAGAAATTTGTGAAATTGTTAAATTTCAGAAGCCACGCCACGATCGAATTCATACGTGATCTCTTCCCCAAAATGATAATATACACATTTTATTCACTATTTCTCGTACTTTGAAAAAATAAATTTAATGTGCGAATGAATATAGGAAATTTTGGGAGCCACGCCACTATCGCGTTATGTCCAAATTTCCGTTATCGTGGGGCGCGTTATTGCGGGGTTTCACTGCTCCTAATTCAAACCTCTGGATAGATAACAGTTTGAGTTATTCATCAGAAACATATAACAAATGGAAAGTAAGACAGAAATAAAGAAATAGTGAAACAGGAATAAGCATGAATCACTGAAGGGCAAATAAACAGAAACTTATTTATATGCATTTGTTTATATGCTCTAAAAGACAAGCAAAAGCAAAAGTAAAAAAAAATAACATTGTGGGAAGGCTTAAAGTGCTGTTTTTATATTTAATTGTGACTAAATAGTTAATCATCTTACCTTTACACCACTGCAACTGATTATTTAGCACTTTGACAATTTACTAATGAATATTTCATTTTTACTGGGTTCAGTGCTGATTTCATAACTTTAATGTATGGGTGTGATTCACATTATTATTCATATTCTGATCCTGTTTGCCTAAGTTCCAATATATATATATATATATATATGAAATCATAGAAGGCTAGAATATAGATAATAAATGCAATTCAACATGATGAAGGTCATGATAAATAAAATGGGATTTTTATTTCTTATCATTATTCCTCTTTTCAGACCATTTTATTCAAAAATAGCAAAATTGGCTACTTTTTGTTTTTGTTGTTGCTGTGGATCTCATTTCTATATGCACCTGTGTTTGTTCAATAGTTACAAAAGGTGTCTTCTGTCAAAAAATCAAATGTGTTCTTGACTGCGCTGCTAGTTTTTGAGGAAAAAGTTGCAGAAATCTGGCAATTAAACACATGCCTATTTAGAAACAAAATTAAGTGTTAATTTCACACTATTTCATTATATCATATTGCAGTAGACAATTACTGGATATGGCATAACCATAACAAATATTCTTACAGACACTTTATTTGACCATATCGAACCTTCTAATTCTTTAACCTTTCATGTATAAACAACAATCACTGGCTCATCTTGTACCATACAAGTTTGAAAATACCTTTCTGAAAGATGATTTTTATTTCTTCCTTTCTTATATCTGTTATACTACAATGTAAATTATTGAAAGCGTATCTTTCAAACTGATCTCTGACTTAACTCTGTTAAAATCACTTTCCCATATTTGCTGACTTAAAATTTCCTCAAGCATTCATAAGACTTGTATCATCAAGGCATACAATACTTCCATGCTACTGTAAAAACTATGGGTAATTTTTGTATCATCAGGGCATACAGTACTTCCATGCTACTCTAATACTTAGGGGTACAAGATATTCACAAATGTTTGAATGCCGATCTCTTACCTTTAACAAACAATAGAAAAATATCTCAAGATATTAGTAGTTCCCAATAATTGATTTAGTTTTCTTTGATATACCAAGCCCCTTCATATAATCTTTTTTTTTTCTTCTTATTTTTTATTTATGAAATCACAACAAATGCTGTGAATATTTTTTTTGCGGATATCCATTTGTTTGGTTTTGTCAAAAACTACATTTTTATTGGTGGACTGGGAAAGGGAGGGCCTACTGTATTGACAGAATGATGAGTGTTTGTTGGGCCCTCATGGTTTGTAGCAGCAATGAAATCCACAAAAATGTATGCCCCATGAATAACAGTAAATTCACGATAACATTTTATTTTTGTAGAATTGGTTTAAAATATCATTTGGCCAATTTAAATGCTAGTTTCAAAGATATCTGTATCTTCATAAATAGTTATAACTTACTGTATATACTCGTTTTTAAGTCTGGTCCAGCTGCAAACAAAATAGACCCTGATCTGCCAGTGCATAATGCGCTGGCAGATCAGGGTCTATGTTGTTTGTTCTATTGATTAGTCCTAACAAACTGCATAGGCCCAGATCTGCCAGCACATTATGCAATGGCAGATCTGGGTCTGTGCAGTTTGCAGTTGGATCTGACTTATAGGGGAATACATATAGTACTTTTGCGAGTATAAAATCATAGTGCACATTTTAAGACTGTTTCACTTCTTTCTGCATCACATGCTGCTGTAATAACTATAAAACAATACAGTATCTTGATTTTGATTTCTGTTCAAGCCGTCATACAAGGCATGGGAATGTCTTTGATAAAATCTTGAAAAGAGTTAGATTTGTCTTCCATGTTAACAAGGAAAACTTAAACTAGAGGCTCAAACTAAAGAATAAATTTACATTATGTAGTAATATACCTACTTTTATAAACCTTCTTTTTCTTCCCTAAAACATAGGGATTCACAAGATCCAAAGCCAAAAACTCTGGAATTTCCTCCTGTGCATTTTCATTCAGTTTCTGAGTTGTGACACTCGCATCCCCAGTCAAAAGGTGACGCTTACGTTGGGAATTTGCAACTGCTGTAGCACATCTAATAGCCAGCCATGCTGCCCTACGTTCTCTGTCCTGCTCAGTAAGGTCCTCCTTACTTTTAGCTTTGATCTTCTCCTTCTTTGTCTGATCAAAGAAAAATGGAAAATGCACTTTTTGAAGTAGCATTCAATGCTTGCAAGAACTGTAAGTGTTCTATGTATGATATAACCAAAAATCTGTATGTACCAAAATTTTTGTTAGACAGCCAGAAAATGAAATAAGTTTTTTTATATATTCCTGCTCTTTCAAACCTATAGAGCAGTAATTGTTTCTGAAGGATACAATCTGGAATCTATCAGAATATAGTCAAACCTGTCAACAGTGGCCACCCATGGGAAAAGGCAAAACTGGCTGTTGTACACAGGTGACCTCTGAACACAGGTTCATCTTTTAAAATCTGTTTTTGAACAAATACCATGCACCAAATATCATTATTGTTATTATTATTATTATTATTATTATTACATTATCAGTATTGTTTTGTGTGCACTATTCAACAAAATCATAAAATACATGTATATGTTGTTCTCTCCCAAATTTATGTTCCACACAAGATTACTGTATCCTTCTCACTTTAATCTATCCTATAAATTAAATCATCACGGACTTAAAATAATTATTGATCTTAGTTTGTTTTGTTCACCATGACAAAACAATAATTTCACTACTGACTTACAACTTACATATGACTGTAAAACAGAGGAATGACTCTTTCGTTAGCCAGTTTGTAGGACTGACTGCATAAAGCCAGTTGCTCAACTCACTGAGATCAAAAGACAGTTGGCTTATGTGAGAAGATGATTAGGAAATTCAAAGAAGTCATATATATGGCTATTCGTTGTGACCCATGAACCAAAACTTCCCCTGACTTTACAGACAAAGTTTAAATACTGAATGACCCCTGACCCTAATGAAAAGGTAACTTGTATCTCTCCTCAAAGATGAACTTTTTCTTTAGAGAGCTTTAATTCACAAGCAGATAGATCAAGATATTGAATTATACCTGTCACACTTGAACATTTCTGCTGTGATACCACAACTACTTTTCCCACCATCCAGCAAACAAATTCCTTTGACCCTTTACCATAATGATAAAAACTGCCTCGCTTTCGAATTTGATATATTGACACCTTTGAGTTACACTGTCAATGTGACTGGAGTAATGAGTTCAAGCATGATAAGAATGTCTGCACATCGATTCACATGATATTCCTTTATCTAAAGAATGCCTTCCTCATGAAGCAAAAATTCAGTCTGCATAGACTGAGCAGTCACTGTAGATATGATGCATCAACCACTTAAGGATTGGTTTAACCATTGTTTGGTTAGGAAACACCTGGCCACTGACCGCAGAAGGCAGGTGACCACTACATACAGGACATTTATATAGGAAATTAGCCAGGGGGAAATTAGAATGGCCATTGTGAACAGGTGACCACTGAATAAAGGTGACCGTTAGGACAGGTTTGACTGTATATTTCAGTTTAGGCACCCTTTTCAGCCCATATCAAATTTGGGAATACCTGTATTAAGTAAATTTTACATGGTTTCAATTTCTGGGGAGGACAACTTTATTTTCAACTTTCGGAGCTCAATGAACATCATCTGTGGGGTACTTTTAAATTTAAAATGAAATATTATCATTCTTATTAATCCAGTTTCATTTTTAACCAACTGGCTTCCTTTAGACAAAATAATTTCACATCATGGATGTATTTTGGTTTCTAAAGACCTTCATAATTTATCACCTTTTTACCTAAGTGATATGCCTGTCAGACCAGCAATAATACCTCTATGTACTTATTAAGATCAACATCAAACCTATGCTTACCTCTTTTAATAAATTCAGCACAATATCATGTATTCTTACTACTTATTACCATCACCTCTTCTCTGTTTCACCATCATTATTAAATTAGTTAAGTGATAATACGTATATTTAAGTTAAGTGATAATATGTATGTTTAAGTTAATTGATAATATGTATGTTTAAGTTAAGTGATAGTATGTTTAAGTTAAATAAACTTTATTGATCAGTTCATCAAAATTAATCTGAGCAATTGATGACAGACTGTACCTTATACTTCTTCCTGGAATCTTTGCTGGCGGTTACAACAGTGGCACTCTCATCTCCGCTGTCCTGAATAATCTCAATAGCCAATCCTTCCTTCATGACAGCCACACCTGAACTGTACAGGTACACCAGGGCAATCTCCAGGTATGCTTGTCGCATCAGCCTGGGAAACATATGTGGATATAAATGCATCATTATCATTTGCAGATTAGGTCGGCATAAGTTATTTTTTCTAAATTGAGGAATAATATTTTTGGGGAAGAATTTTCTTATTATTTGTTGCGGATGCCATACAATCTTATTTGTGTATGCAAATCACCTGGGTAAATGTATAATTCTGTAGTACTACACACAAACATGAGGAATAATATGAGTAATAATCACCTGGGTAAATGAATAATTCTGTAGTACTACACAGAAACACAAGTAATAATATGAGTAATAATCACCTGGGTAAATGTATAATTCTGTAGTACTACACAGAAACACAAGTAATAATATGAGTAATAATCACCTGGGTATAATTCTGTAGTACTGCACACAAACATGAGGAATAATATGAGCAATAATCACCTGGGTAAATGAATAATTCTGTAATACTACACAGAAACACAAGTAATAATATGAGTAATAATCACCTGGGTAAATGAATAATTCTGTAATACTACACAGAAACACAAGTAATAATATGAGTAATAATCACCTGGGTAAATGAATAATTCTGTAATACTACACAGAAACACAAGTAATAATATGAGTAATAATCACCTGGGTAAATGAATAATTCTGTAGTACTACATGAAACACAAGTAATAATATGAGTAATAATCACCTGGGTAAATGAATAATTCTGTAGTACTACATGAAACACAAGTAATAATATGAGTAATAATCACCTGGGTAAATGTATAATTCTGTAGTACTACACACAAACATGAGAAAACTGGTCATAACCGAAGCAAGAGTTTGGTCAATTTTCACAGTAGCTGGTACTGTCAAAAAATCAAAATACTAAACAATAGATTTGGTGTCCAGAAACATGTGCATATAAGCAGTAAGATTCGTAGCATTTGTTTTGTCAGGGTCCATTTTTCCTCATTTCCACTGTAGTTAATTCTTTGTTTCTATATTCTCTTTACAACAGAGTAAAATCTATTCACATTAACAGTCATATGCCACATTTAAGTATCAGTGTAAGTTATCTAATAATTCTTCATACATGTCAGCTAAAGGTTCTATTCTTTTCACAGAGAGATTATTGTTCATTGCATTGGAGAAGGGGTTCTATTCTTTCCACAGAAGGTATATTGTTAATTGGGTTGGAGAAGGGGTTCTATTCTTTCCACAGATGGACTATTCTTCATTGGGTCTTAATATCTGTGGTTTTAAGCAACCATAAAAAAAATCAGATTTCTTACCCGTCAAAAAACAGTGATTTCATGGTAATCAGAAAACTTGATCTTGATGTCATTGTTGCATGCAGAAATATAATGCTGTGGATAGTAATGATGTGAACAGCACATTAATAGTAATGTAAATACTATAAATTCACACTAAGTTTCCAATATTTATGCATTCTGTGGCAGTTTTAAACCACATATTTCAATACCCAATGAACACTGATCTTTCTACTGGAATAAGACAGCATTGTTCCAGAGACTTCCAGTATGATGGTGGTCAGAACATGTGGTTTTAATAAGCAGTAGTCGTAAAAAGATTTTAAAATGCCCATTACATCATAATATTTCCTCTGATTTTTATACATGTGTTAAATGTCTATGAGAACTAGGATATAAGTGTAAGGTGAACGTTTTCCCTTACAAATGTAAAAAGTGTTTCTTAGCCTAATTCTGACAGACTTTCGTCATAGTTTGGGCACCACCCACCCACATGTAAATTTACTGAAAGCCAGAAGCCATTGTGAACACTCATGCAGTAGTCTGTTTAGGGTGAAACCTATTTCCTTAGATGTTTACATCTGTCATAAGTTGATAATTGTGTATGATGCCTTCCCATAATAGTCAAAAGGACAAGAAGATTAGGAAAATCAAGATGCAGGTGATTAAATCTGACCAAAAGTTCTCTCCCTCTGAACTGAACATATAGCTAATCTTAAATCTATAATATCTCTCCTCCAAACATGGAGAAAAAAAATTCACAAAAGGTTGGATGAAATTCAAGAAAACTTCACTCAGATCAATTGGCTAAAAAGTTTAACAATATCCTTAAAAATTTGGAAGTGGAAGTTAATACACTTGCAGAGGACTTGTAAGAGCTGAGACAAGCTGTATCTGTCATAGAGGAAAGTACACAGTACTATCATATAAGTATAAAAATGAGGTTGAGAAGGCAATTAGTCATCTTAAAAATAGTATTCTAATCATGGAAAAACACAACAGAAAATACAATAAATATTTTGGACTGTCAATGCTTAACCAGATTTTGGTTAAAGTTCTGGGCTATCAAGGCTTTGCCAAATCTTGGCTAAGTTCTGGACTGTGAAGGCTTAGCAAAAATGTAGCAAAAGTTCTGGACCATTAAGGCTGATCCAAATTTTGGCTTACCGGTAAGTTCTTGACTACTGGGTTTTAGGCAAATTTTGGGTAAAGTTCTGGACTGCAAGGGCTTAGCCAAAATTGTAGCTAAAGTTGTGAACTAACAATTTTCAAAGCTTAGACAAAATTGGTCCACTGCAGATGCTTAATTTGATAAAATGGAAAAACTCAAATGAAATCAGAAGCTGTTTTTTACTGTTCTATGGTACTCCAGAAGAAGAAAAAGAGAATTTACAACAGAAGTTATGCAATTTATTGCAGAGAAATTGGAAATTGACCTAAATGCAGCTCAAACATTTCAGTTTGCAAACATTCATAAACTACTTTCTCAACTGCAGTGTCCTATGCTCATCATTTCTTGATTTCTTTATTTCCCTTATTTCCCTCATTGGGACTGGTGCTAGACAAAGCATACTTACTATTCAAAAATGGTCAAATTAACTGAATTCTTACTGATCTACCAGTTGAAATGAAAACAGAGCAAGGCTGGTTGGCTAAAGAAGCATACAAAAAGAGAAATGAGGATACATTTCAAATGTGAATCAGAGACAAGGGTCTCAATATCTGACTTGAAGTCTGGGACCAAAACGGAACAACATGGGGGAAAATTACAGATTAAAAATTTAAGATGAAACAGAAATATTGTTTCCAATTGACTTGATTTTGTATAAGATGGTATTGTCACTGACTTTATTAACTTATTTTGAAGAAATGACTTAGTCATGTATTAGTGTCAAATAGTCTTTCTCTCTATCTGTAATTGATTTAGTTCCTACAAATTCATGTTATTTTTGTAACTGAGTATATTTTCTGATAAAGTACATTTCAAGGGGATTAAATCCATCTGTTGTTGAACTTAAATAATATGAAATGTAAAATGTAAATACAGAGTCGGATGAAGAAGTTTGGATAACATACTGAGTGTAGGTGAGTTAAGACACCCATAGACCTAATACTAGTACAAATATTGGATATGCATAGTAAATCAACTACGCATGCACCAGTACCACGAAAGAATAGGCATAGCAAGAGCTTTTCTTGTTTGTTGTTCTAGTTCACTGGTAGGCTCAGATTGAAGGAGGAGCCTTCCTTATGTTTACAAGGTTTTGTCTTTTTTTTTCTTCCTAATTTTAAAATTCATCCGCTACTTCTTGAAAACTATGCACAGGGTAGAACCCCTGGCTTATCAGGGAAGAACTGCTCTTATCTACTTCTTAAAAACAAAGCAAAGGTGGGACCCATGGCTTATTGGGGAAGAACTGCTCTTATCTACTTGTTTCACATGTACATAATACAGTTGAATCCATGATTATCATAGATCACATGTTTATTATTTTTGTTTACATCAAATAAGAGAGCATGTGCATGTATCATTCTGATGTATGATTTGCTTAAGTTCCAGTACCAAGTTCTACAACTGAAGATTCATTTTATTTCTTTCATGTACATGTACAGAATAGTCAGCAGCATTGCATTGTAAGTATACTTACGTCTTTGTGTGAGTATTTCAAGTTTGGCATTCATTTTATATGATTAATGTTTGTTCCTGCTATTTTATTTTTCACTTGAAACCCTGCTTGATTTTTTATTTTGCTTTTTACAGGCACATAAAGTACTAGATTTGATTATCTATTTTGTTTTAGTCTGAACTAGTTAATTTCATATATTCTGTGAGCTCTTCAGTTTTTTATTCATTTTTTATATATTTTCATTTCCTATGCATGTAACCATTATCTTTTGTCTTTATTTTGCATAATACTTAATGCTTTTCATGCTTTTCACAATGCAAACTGAATATGTGAACAATTTTAATATCCTCCAATTATATGCAAGATACAGGCAGCAACAGAGTGAAAGTACATATTACTATATATATCACTGTTTCTCTTTTAACAATATGAGTGGTGTTTCTGTTGTATATACTAAATTTTGTAATAAATTATTTTAAGGGGTGAAAATATATTGAAGAAAATCAAATCAATCCTTAAGTTGCTTTAAAACTGTAGGTTGTAATTTTTCTCAAGCCCATGTTAGTAGGTAGACATAGTAGTCACTTTTCTGATGGTGCTGTCATCATTATGAAGCATTATAAAAACAATTTATTCTGCTACTTGCTTGCTCAACCTTTTGACCTTGGGGTAAATGTCACACAATTGATAGCAATACGTAAACAAATTTTTTTTACCTTGACAAGTAACATTATTGTGTGTTCCTTTTACGTAATAATCATGTACTGCTTTAATGAAGCACTAACAATAATTAATTGCTAAAATATCAGGAAAATTACAGATAGGTTTTTATACTCCTTTTTGCTGCTTTGTAACTTTTGCAACCCTGTCTTAATTCATGTGTTGCTGTGCTGTAAAACACAACAAACAAAAATTTTTATTTTCAGTTAATTATTAGCTGATAATGAAATCAATAGTTTTTGAAATTCTATTTTCATAATGTTGAGATTCACTGCCCGGTTCATGAAGTTGCATCCGTAGATCACCATGGAATTAAGGTAGTGTTGATAAAATGTGCATGGTTTACTGTTTATGGACCCAGCAAGCATGCACTAAAGAGTTTCATTGAGAGAGAGAGAGATAGAGAGCACAGTGGGGCATTGAGTTACCGATGTCATTGCCCTTATAAATTAACAGACAAATCATGTTTTAGATAACATTAACACAATGCCAATGATGTGGGCACTTTAATAACACTATATATTGGATGACGCATATAAATTTTAGTTGGTTTTTGTTGTTGTTGTTTTTTTTAAATTCTACATAATCAAAACCATATGCAATTTCATTATCATCAAATAATTAGGTATGTTAAATTCGATTCTTTGATTGTTAAAATGCAGTATATTTAAAATAAAAGTTGCTAAAATCTTTACATGCAAAAGCTGGGGAAATCTATGCTTGCTAGTCATAGCAAAAACTTGAATGCAGAATGACAGAAGCCTGATGAAAGTATAGTTCATTGTAATAATAAGTATCTTGGTAATGAATGTATTCATTGCATTGGGGGGGGGGGTGTAGGCTGTAAACAGTCGCCAAAAACTGTGCTGCAGGACACCAAGTTACAGCTAAAAGTGAATGTTCATTATTTTAAACAAATTATAAAATTAAACCATGAGTATAAAAGAAAAGAAGGAACTGAATAACAAAAGATAATCATTAAAGGCTGGGGGCTTAACAAGTGTGTCCATGCTGTCTCAACATTATGAAAAATTGAATATCATGAACTAGAGATTTTGTTATCAGCTAAATATGAAATGAAAATACTGTGTATAAAATCATCCAATTTTTTTGCAAGAGAGGGAGAGAACAGCAATGTGAACTTGTGCTCATGACCGCTGAAGACCTGTAAATCTGCACTCATATTTTTACAATACATGCGAATTCCCTCCCGCAGCAAACTATGTAAACAATTCTGTATATTGGATGAGGAAATTTTATATGCAGCCACTATTTTAACAAAATGGGTGTTCAAATTCTGATAGTAAAAAACGTTGTTCTCTTCATAAGCATGTCTTGGTAAAAACAATGGTTCTCTTGACAAGCATGTGTCTGAAGCAGATACATTGATATTGAAGTCCCTATCTACTAGTATGTTAACTAGCTACATGTATTACAACATGGAGAGAGAGAAAGAGAGAGAGAGTGTAGGTTTTGAACTGTTCAAAAAATATGCACTGCTGGATACTGAGTTACAGGCAAAAGCGAATTTCATTATTTTAAATTAACCACGATTGGTAAAAGATGTAAAATTAAACCGCAAGAGTAACAGAGGAAGCAAATAGTGGAAGAGAAGGATTAAAGTTATGGGCTAAACGAATGAGTGCGCACTGTTATGAGAAAGTGTGATGTGCAGAGCTATTTTTCTGCAGGAAGCAATGGCAGCTCTATCAGAATGCATGTAGAGATAGTGCAGGGAGTTTTTCTTAATCCTCTCCACCCCACTGCAATGCATGGAGAAATGAAATATTGTGTGAGCTGTACTGTACATGTGACTCAAACAAGATAAAGTCTACAGTACATGTAGAACCACATTAAGCTATGTGAACCAGTGGATGTAACAATGCCTCTCTCTAACTAGCATCCTACTTTTTGCACTAACTAGCATCCTACTTTTTGCACTAGCGGCAACAGAGCTTGAGTCAGGTCAGCTGAAAGGAATTTTCCATTAAAGGAATTTTGGAAAATCCCAGTTTTGTCATCAAGACTTTATGCAATGCAAATGAGATTCATGTTTGTTTTCTCAATAATGTCAGCTTAATTTTTGAAGCATAGAGATAATTTTTTTGGTTTGGTGTTTTATAGCAGAGCAAAGACATAAAGGTTATTTAATGCCCTGGCAATTGAATTAAAGTGCCTTGCCTAAGGACACAACACAGTAGCCAACCTGGGCTTGTCTGATGGAAGCATGCTAACCACTTTGCCACTGCAACTCCTGCCTCCATTAGTCACCTCTTACAACATGCAGTAGGGTGCATTGGGCTCATTCTACATCCCTAAGCCCTCTGGGGAAATAGAGATAGATGAAAATAGTGATGTTTTTCTGAGTGAATCTACACCAAAATGATTTTCATCGACCCATGTCACAACTAGATTAGAAATGAACATTAATATCCATCTTTTACTGCCAAGTTGTACATACCCCAAGTTATGGTCTGAGGCATGACTGGTTTTGATGGCCCTGAGCAACGTGTCTGCAGCGTTTCTTGCTTGGTACTTCCCTAGATACACCAGCATCCTCTGAACCTTGCCTGTAAATCATAGATCAGAGTTCAAAAGCCTAACACATTTAATAAAGTTCAAAACCTAACACATTTAATAAAGCTCAAAACCCTAACACATTTAATGTCAATTACAGAAGAAATTATAACGCACAACTTTAATCAGTTCTTTACCTCTTCCAGTCATCAGTGTATTTAAAACAAGAATCTAACTGGACAACAGCTACTATATACAGTAGACATTCTGGAGAAAAAGAACACCTGGGGTGCAACCTGTGTCGTACAGTAAATCAGGAACAGGCAATCAAGTGATAGCTTCATTTTATAAGATTAAATGAAAAATGGTGCACAGTGATTTTGGATATGTGAACTCCCCCTGAGAATTATATATATGTGTATATATATATATACACAGTAAAGATTGTTTATTAAATCCTTGGATGCAACGTTTTCTCTGTTACAATATTTGATTTTAATTTCCCCGGCCAAATTCCTAATTACTGTGTATTGCAATGGCTCTGTTATAACGTTCATTTGTTACAATGTTTAATTGGTTATAGTGTTTGATTTGTGTGGTCCATCTGAGAAAATTAGCTTAAATGTAACATTTTTATCACCTAATGCGCTGAAGCCAAGTAAACAATGGCGGTCATTTTTTAAATAACAAAGGCGTAACAAACAAGGTGCTGGGCTACAAAAGCGTGATAACCACACATCATTCATAATCAGTAAATAACAAAGGCCTAACAAAGACACCAGGTAACAAAGGCATGATAATCACACCTCATTCATAAATGGTACTTTAGAATCACTGGTTGCTGGTTTAATGCAATTAAAGCATAAACAGAAATGTTTCTTTAGCTATTGTTCTATACCTGTATATTGACTAATTGACTACAACTTGAAGTAAATCTCTCTTGTGTTCATTTTGAATTCTGACTGTTGTAAAAACAGCTGAAAATTTGCTGTTCAGAAAAAGAAGAAATGTCTCTTTAGAAATAAAGCTACAAATAAAAAATAATAATATGAACCATTTTCATATCTCAAAGTACCAATGTGCTCTAATCCAAAGATACCTCACGAGCCTTGACAAAATGAATTGGGCATGAAATAAATGTACTGTCCACAATCAATATGATTTATCATACATGTGAAATAAGTGTTCGCCGAGTTGCAACTGAGTTATTGAACAAATCTGATTTGACATAAAAGTAAATTTTATGATTCACTGGCTGGTTCATATACATGTATGTTGACACTTTCATCGGATGGTAAAACATACTGGTTTATTTTTTTTTTTATGATAACATGTATTTATACAAATTGATGTGGTTTCAAAATTTTATTACCATTACGTACGAGTTCTGACAGTAATCATAACAGTATAAACTGTTTACGAAATGTATGTTAATGTCATCAACAGGAGTACATGAACAGTTTGAAAAAAATACCTGATGAATTTGGATATAACGTTTTTCGGTTAGAACATTCTAAAAAGCCAGTCCTCCCCCCGTGAAACATTATAAACAATCTTTACTGCACGCATATATATGCATATATATATATATATATATGAAAAGGTGATTATGTCCATGTGCCAGTCCATGTATAGAAATCAATTTGTAAATTCAACTGGGTTTCAGTTATGTTCATCCTTTATTCCTTCAGGCGCTTTGGCATCATCATGATGGATGCTCTTCAGGTAGATACATTAAGCATTCAAAGTATTTTTTAAAATGTATATACAGTGAAACCCCGCTAAAACGCGCCCCGCTATAACGCGAATTCGGATATAATGCGATCGTGGCGTGGCTCCCAAAATTTCATATATTCATTCGCACATGAACTTTTTTTTTTTTCAAAGGACGAGAAATAGTGTATAAAATGTGTATATTACAGTATCATTTTGGGGAAGAGATCGCGTAGGAATTCGAGTATAATACGTATGTGGCGTGGTTCCTGAAATTTTATATACATGTACGTGTATTTTTCTCGTACAAGGAATTTTTTTTTTTTTTAAGTACGAGAAATAGTGTACAAAAAGTTTATTATCATTTTGGGGAAGAGATCACTTATGAATTCGATCGTGGCGTGGCTTCTGAAATTTAACAATTTCACCAATTTCTTGAAGTGTTATGCCAAAATAAACATTATCGGAAATGTTACTTATTATTGTTCCATGAGTAAAGCCAGTAAGTTTTCTTTGTGTTTGTCTTCAATTCATTCTGTATACAATCATTGCTCAAACAATAGCCGACGTGTTTTTCTTCTTTAACTGCATACACAACCGAGCATCAGATAATGTGGTGGTTGATAAAAGATTCTCACGATTTAATAAACATCAAAAACGTAAGCCGCCAACACGTGCGCTGGACTTCAGTTCATCCTGTATACAATCAATGCGGTGGTTGATCAAAGATTGTCATATGTGGGTGCTTATATAGAGACTGAGCTTGGGCGGCAAGATCAAAGATTGTCATATGTGGGTGCTTATGTAGAGACTGAGCTTCGGCGGCAAGATCACAGGGAGTTCAAATAAGCACTCTCTGTTACTTGCCACTGAACAAGTACAGCTGTATCAAACTCGTGGCTCAATCAAAGGGTTGTCATGTGGGAAAACAAAGACGGATCGATATCAGATAGTAAACGGTGTTGATACCCTATTCATGCTAAACATTAGACGTGTATACGTTGTTCTCTGAATGAAGAAAAATATAGCGAAACCCCGCTATAACGCGACCCCGCTTTTTCCGCGATAGAATTTTATGGACCCTAAATATCGCGTTATAGCGGGGTTTCACTGTATATATATATATATATATATATATATATGCCGAATACTGGCTACATTGATTTAGTTTCAAATTCATGACAGAAATCTCTAAAGGTTACAGTGTTCAAAAGAATAATACCTACAGCTTAAGTAATAAGTAAATTCATGAAAAATCATTAAGTAGTCTTTCAAAAACAGCTAAGAAACAATTGTCTCTCAAAGGGACTGACACTCTACTGGCTGAAAGAATTTTAAAGAATCCAAGATAAGACCATTTCATCGTTTTAACTGATGAGTGTTGAAACCACCTCTGATATTCTTGAGTGATAACAAGAGTTTCAAATTGACTGCTGTGGTGACCATATTGGATGTGATTGGCACAATTTTCATTTAGAACCAACTAGAGAAAAAAATAAGTACATGTATTTTGGTGAAATCCTATGTTAATATGACCATCCATTCAGAAGGAGTAGCGATAACAAGATTTTCAAGATGGCCTTGATGGTAGCCAGACTGGTTGTAAGGAAGACCTCGTTGTCATTTAGAACCAAGTAGATATCATAAGAAATCTGTTGCTGCAAATCACATGTCAATATGGCCATCCATTCAGAAGAAGTAGCAATAACAAAATTTCCAAGATGGCCACCATGGATGTAAGATTGGCATCATTTTCATTTAGGATGAACTAGTCATCATAAGAAGTATTCTGGTGAAAAACCCATGTTGATATGACCATCCATCTAGAAGGAGTAGCAATGACAAGATTTTCAAGATGATCACCATATGGGCTCCATACTGGAGGTCAGATTGTCACAATTTTAATTCAGGATCAACTAGCCACCATATCGATATAACTTTCCATTTGGGAGGAGTAGCAAAAACAAGATTCACTAGATGGCTGCCATGGAGGCCATATTTGATGTCAGATTGGCAGCATTTTCATTTAGGACCAACTAGTCATCATTCAAAGTCTTTTGGTCAAAACCCCATGCTGATATGACCATCCATCCCAAAGGAGAAGCAATAAGAAGATTTGCCATATTGGAAGCCAGATCCGCACCATTTTCATTTAGGACCAACTAGACATCATAACAAATCATCTGGTGAATACCTCAAGTCGATATGACTTTCCATTTAAGAGTAGCTATAAACAAGATTTTCAAAATGGCTACTGTGGTGGCCATATTGAATGCCAGATCGGCACCATTTTCATGTTGGGTCAACTAAATATCATAAGAAGTTTTTAAGTGAAAACCCTATGCTGATATAACCGTCCATTCAGGAGCAGTAGCGGTAACAAGATTTTCAAAATGGCCACTGTGGTGGCCATTTTGGATGTCTAAGCAGCAACATTTACATTTAGGACCAACTAGACCATGAGATGAATGTGTGTGTGTAAAGTTTTATGGCAATCCTCCAAGTAGTTTAGGAGAAGTAGCAATAGTGTTAACAGATGAATGGATGGACAATGGGCAACAGACAACAGGCCATCTCAAAAGCTCTTCTGGTCTATGACCAGTAGTGATAATAGCAAGTCCCCAACCATCACTAATTATGCTTTTGACAACAAACAGATACAAGATGGATGTCATGTTGAATGCATGAGTGGTAACAGCTCGTTAATGGCGTAATTCATGTAATTTTAGGTACCTTTAATTTTGTGCACACAGTTAATCCATAAAATCAAAATTTTATTTTATACACAAGTTTTTCTTACACTGAAGTTTGATTTATTATTGACAAATTTTAACTTTTCATACAACTAAAGTCAAAAATCGGAAGACATGCTTGAGAATATAAGTATTTATGCAAATACTGTACGAAAATGGCAGAAAGAAAGCAGATGTTTTCTGAAAATAATTTCAACACATTGCTTATTTTTGCCTGACATTTTGAATGCATATTTATTTTATGAATTCTTCTCAAAGACTGACATATAAAAAAATGTACTAGTTATTTTCAATAGAATGTACCTTAAACTGAAATTACTATAAGAACTTTGACCTTTCTGTACATCTGAATCATCGAGTATAAATCTTTTGAATTATTAAAATAATACATACCAGTATCCTTCAAAGAGAGCTAAATTTGGATCAAGTGTTGAGAAATATTTACAGCAATTCATGTATTCCATGTTGAAAATTAAAATGCAAATCATAATGAAATAACCTCCATTATCATAAGCAAGTCAGTTCTTTTTCACAATAATGTGATGATTCTGTATACATGAGTGTTGGGTTATAGAAACCAAAGCCTTCTGAAGTGAAAACAATCAGGGAAACAATCAGGATTTAATGAACTAGCTTGCATGTTCTGTTTGAGTATAAATATGTAAAGTTTGTGTGAATTCATGTAAACAACAGTTCACATCTGTGATCTCAAGATTCTAGCTTTAAATACCACAGGTTTCCTGAAATTTGAATCATTGCTCAATTGAGAGCACCCATTCTATCCCACCCATTTTCACAGGTATAACTCTTTAAGCAATTAATACTGACTACTAATCAACATATTTATTTGGAAATTAATTTTTGGACATGTGCTGCTTGATATAAATTAAAAATATTTCTTTGTTTCATTAACAATGCATATCTATGTTAATGTATATAGTACAGTGTATGCCAGGTGCTATACTTGCAAGTTTCATAACCAATGACACTTTTGTACTTACCGACACAAGTGTCTAATCTCTGAATGCAAAGTAACAGCTATGATTGGCATGACTAGTGATGAAGAAACTTAATGCTACCTAACTACAAGTATACATGAACTTATTGATAAAGGGTATTGTTCTATGGTGGGAATGTAGACATCATTTCACTTGCAGAGAAAACAATACCGCATGCTAAATGTAAAAGTGACTAATTTTCCAGGGTACATGATTCTTCTTTGGGATTTAAACTAAATGGAGTACATATGGATATACTGTGAATTTTTTAATCTAAAATATATATCTTTGAAACTGAAAGAGTATAATATGTATTATTTTATCATTTCCATTTACTATTTTATTACTACTTTCTCTTTGACAAAAGCTTCAGGTAAATGGGGACATTTAAAGTACATTGAGCAAAATGGCATGAAAAGTGGCTCAAATCTCTCTCATGCAAAAGTAAACAAACTACATTCACTCATTTGGATTTAAGTCCTATTGGCGCATAATTTATTTGGATCACAAGGTGTAAAAATAAAGGTGTGATGATGGGAAACCTATGTCCATGTAACATATCCATTTTGCAACTTATCTAATGCAATACACACATATAAAAGCAAATTCAAACAATATAATGTTCTAGTGCATATGATTCTTTTTATGCAATTACACCAAATGCATGTGAATTTAATACTGACAATCATCCCACACTATGCATTGGCATAGGAAGTCACACAAGGGTTATATACCATGTTTCATTTAATCTGTCAAATATGAACAGCATAAACCCATGTAATGCACAGACCTTGATCTGCTGGCGCACAGGGATTTTTCTGGGCCGACATTTGTCCAAAAACAAGTATAATTTTTTCACAATTTGCTGGTTTAAAAAAATTCCCAATCAAAGTCTTTATAAATCTAACACAACTTTATCTTTCACTTCAAATGATCATATATTTCACCTCTATTTCTGGAAGGAAAGAAAATATTTTGTTATTAGGAATAATACATTCTAAGTTTAAAACCAAAATGAACAAGGTTAAATATTAACTTTTGCAAAATGGAAAATGAGCTGTAAAATGACCTAAAATTTATAAGCAAATGTAAGAGATTTTCAGACAAGGTAACTTAATGTATTAAATGTACTAATCTTTTCCTTGTATTTTTCCATCAATAGGCAATAAATAACTGTGCCTTAAAAATTTTCCAATCAGGATGTTTTACATGAAAAAAATTCACATTTCCATGAACTCTGGACCATTTTCAAACAGGCAGAAAAATCCAAGGGTGCATTATGCAATGACAAATCTGAGTCTATGATGTTTACAGTTAGGTATCCATTTCTACATAAACAAACACTGCAGTCAAGTACTTGACCCAATTATAAATTTAATTTTTAAAAGAGCAAGGTGTTTACTCATAAACACAAATCCCCTAGCCACCAGGAGCATTCTTGGAGGAGTTGACAATATAAAGACTGGTATGGAAGATTGATGCCAAGGCAATGGGAGTTAAAGGTCTTGCAAAGGGATACACCATGATGGCTAATTTAGGTTGGTTTGGACAGGATTCATTAAGATGCATCAACAAAGCTTCACCAGTGTAGGAACAAAACAAAGTTTGATTAGATGTAATAGGGTTAGCAATACTTAAGATGTATAAAAAACCAGGCGAAAAATACAAATATCACTCAAGCATGAAAATTTGGTCAAAGTGACCTGGTTTTGGTATAGATGAGTTACAGTTCTTGAGATGATTTCACATACCAATTTTCAAAAGTGTAGGTGAAACATGGTTCAAGATATTGAAGGCATAATGAACAAAAAGCTAAAAATTCATGTCACTGAAGCATGACAAGTAGGCCACAGTGACCTAGTTTTGGTATGGTTGAGTTACTCTTTATAAGATGCATCCACATCTCAGTTTTCATGAGTGTAGGTGAAATAGGACCCAAGATACTGAGGGCATAATGAAAGAATATCTGAAAATAGACAAGTCATTAAAGCGTGAAACTTAGGTCAAAGAAACATACTTAGTTACTCTCCATGAGATAAATCTACACACCAATTTTGATAAGTGTTTGTTTAATAGGATCCAAAGCATTGTGGGCATAATGAATGAATGGCTAAAAATACAAAAGTTTCTGATGCCTAGCTTGAGTATGGTTTGGTTACTCTTCACATACCATTTCTCTCTCTTGAGGGGAGATGAAAAATGGTCTAACATATAAAGGGTGTAACAAATGAATGGCTAAAACAACATAAGTTGTTAGAGTGTGAAAATTAGGTATGGTTGAATTACACACTTTAAGATCCATCCACATGACAATTTTCATAACTAAAGGAGAAATAGGGTCCAAGATATTGTGGGTATACGGAATGGTAAGCTGAAATTACAAAAGTTTCACAATTGTGAAACCTAGGTCACAGTAACCTGCTTTTAATATGACTGAGTTACTCTCCTTGAGCTCATGTGTAGAGGAATTAGGGTCCAAGTTATTGAGGATGTAATAAATGAATATCTGAAAATATGTCACTCAAGCATCCAAATTAGGTCACAGTCGGTTCAGTTACTCTTACTGAGACACATCCTTATACCAGTTTCTTCAGTCAAGGTAAAATGGGGTTCAAGATATCAGGTGCATGATGAACAAATAGTGGAAAATACAAAAGTCACCAAAGTGTGAAAATTAGTCACAGTGACCTAGTTTTATATGACTGCATTATTCTTGAGATGCATCTGCACACCAATTCGTATTCATGAAGGTTAAACAGGGTCCAAGATATTGAGGACATAATGAACAAAATGCTTAAAATGCATAAGTCACACAAGTGTGAAATTTAGATCAGTGACCTAGTTATTTAGCATAGCTGAGTTACTTTTCCTGAGGTGCATCCATATACTATTTTTTATGAGTAAACATAAAATAGGGTAAAAGATATTGAGGGTGTAATGAACTACAGGCTGAAAATAAAAAAGTCACTCATGCATGAAAATTATATCACTGTAACCTAGTTTTGACAATGCTGAGTTCACCTCCTGAGATGCATCCACATGCCAATTGAGTGTAGATGAAATAGGATTTAAGATATATTGAAGGTGTAACTAATGAATGGCTGAAAATACAAAAGTCACTTGAGTATGTATATTAGGTCACTGTGATATACTTTTGTATGGTCACATTACTCTTGCTGAGATGCATCCACATACCAATTTTCATCAGTGTTGGTGAAATAGATTCCAAGATATTTATGACTGAAAATACAAAAGTCAGTCAAGCATGAAAATAAGCCACCGAGACCTAATTTTGGTATGGCTGAGTTACTCTTTTACAGATGCATCTATACACCAGTCTTCATGAATGCAGGTGAAATAGGGTCCATGATATTGCGGGCATAATGAACAAATAGCTGAAAATACAAAAGTCAATTAAGCATGGAAATTAGGTCACAGTGGCTTAATTTTGGTATGGTTGAGTAAGTCTTGTTGATGTGCATCCACATACCCATTTTGATGAGTGTAGGTGATATAGGGTGCAAAATATTGAGGGTGTAAGAAACGAATAGCTGAAAATACAATAGTCACTCAAGCATGAGTCAGTGACCAAGTTTTGATATAGCTGAGTTACTCTTCCTGAGATGGATCCACATACCAATTTTCATGAGTGTAGGTGACATTGGGTCCAAGATTTTGAGAGCATAACAAATGAATGAAGGAACATATAAATGAATATACCAATGAACATGTGAACGAATATGCAAAACATTATATCCTGTCCCAACTTTGTTGGCGAGGAGACAACAAGAAGGCCAGAGCTTGCATATCATGCCTGCAATTGAACCATTGATGTAAAGTTGTGTAACCTTGACCTCAAGGTCAAAAGGTTAAGGATGTACATTATAGAATGAATAGTATTTGCTTCATAATGATTCATCCCAAATGAGAACAAAATCTATCAGTGTGTTTAGGAAATATAGGCAAATAAAACACTTTAATCAAAACCTGAACACAGATTTTCTAAAACTGTGACCCTGACCAAGGTCAAAGGGCTGAGTGAATGAGTCTCAAAATTAATTATCTGTGTTTCACAATGACTCATCCCAAGTGTGAACAGAATCCATCAAGAGTTTCAAAAAATATAAGCAAATTAAAATTTTTAACCAAAACTCTGATGCAAATCTTGTGCGACTCTGACACTGGCCCTAAGGTTAAAGCAGTCACTGAATGTGTCACAAAATGAATTGTCCTTGCTGTATTATGATTCATCCCAAGCACAAACAAAATCCACTGAGGGGTTTCAGACAAGAAGCAAATGACAAACTATAACCAAAAGCTTTATACAAACATCTTTATGACTGTGACATTGACCCCAAGATCAATGGGGCAAGTGAATGTGTTGCAGAATACACTGAGCTAGTTCCACAATGATTTGTCTCAAGTATGAGCGAAATCATTCAAGAGTTTAGAAAATATAACCAAATTAAACAACTTTAACCAAAACCTTAATGTATAACTTATGACTGTGACCTTGACCCCAAAGTTCAAAGGGCAAGTGAGTGTGTTGCAGTGACAACTGTCTTAGTATCATAATAATTCATGCAAAGTATGATGAAAATCGATCAAGGTGTATAGGAAATATATGCCAATGAAAAACTTTAACAAAACCTGAAACTGCTGTCAGCAATTATGACAGTGTTACTGGCAAAAAAGTGACAGCTATGTCTCTCCTTTCCACTAACATCGGCTCAACAAAAAATGATGCAAAGCATGTAAAGCCTTATCCATACCCATATTAAGCAGAATCTCTGCCTCCAGGGCTGCCTCTCTCATGACACTGACTTGAGTGATTTCCAATGCTGTTGTCAATACACCCAGTGCTTCCGACCACAAGGTCAATGGTAAATGGTCAGATCTGTCACAAAGAAGGAAGATTTGTGACATGAAACATTCAATGATGGCCCCAAGATACGGCAACATAGTATATAAAAAAAACTCTTGTATATAGCATCTTCCTGAATCCAACTTTATTTTAAATTTTTTTTATTAAAACAAGCCTATCATATGGGGGTCTATGAATTAACACCCACAATTTCCTTTAATTCATAAACTACTGTGAATTCACTATTTTTCATGTGGTACAAATATTTGTGGATTTAAATTTTTTGGAAACCTCGAATCCCCAAACCCAATGACCAATAGTCATTCTGTAAACACACTAGGACTCCTTCCCATTCCAAGAATTTATGTAGCAACAAAAATGTCAAAAGCTACTGAAGTGATAGCCATGAAAATAAATTAATTAACAGAAAGTACAATTTCACTGTACATGAAAGTATTCATCATGAGTGAATTGAAATAAGAAATCATTTATTTGGTTGATTCAAATTACCAGCACTAACTGCCATGTCTAAAATGAGCGATATATGAAGGTTTCATGTATCAATTTGAGTGTGGTTTTATTCCTGTTCAGCAAATATGGTGCTATGGGGGGGGGGGGTAATTTCTATAAGAAAAAATGGGTCCCACACCTTTTCCTGCATTATAAGCGGGTTTGCAAGTTATGCAGGCACTTTAAATTAGAAAGCACTGTATTAGAATAGTTGGTGGTTAAAACAAGGTGTGATGTAATCATTCTTTTAATAACAACTTTGTGTTTTAAACATTTTACATTCAGAATCCAACATCGTGAGTTAAAATACAGTGTATTGAGAAAAAAAAAATCATAGGAAATTTAACAAAATATATGACTTCAGGCTACTCTAGATGTTGAGAATTTCTTATTTTAATTCTCATAAAGAAAAGAAATTCTCAACATCTAAGGTAGCCTCAAGTCATATTTTGTGTTACATTTTTTAGGATTTTTTTTCTCAATACACTGTAAATAACAGTATATGATGAAATATTGATAAATTAACATTTTAGTAATACCTACTGGTTGCAACACTTTAAGAAATAAATAGCAATTAAACAAGTTTTGTCAAGTGAAATTCGTGTTTCAGTTTTATCTTTTAATTTAATCTCAGTCTAATCATCAGAAATACCCTCTTGTATTCAAACATGAAAAGTGTCAATCAACTGTCACAGCAATGCATGTGAGCATTTCCATGAGAACCTAAATAAGTGCAGACTGTGTTTTGATCTCCGACTTGTTGAAGTGTTTGTTGCACTGTAACATTTAAAAGTAAATTAAAAGCAGATCTGCTTTGTATTATCACATTTTTTTATGTCTTTTGTATCAACTCAAGTAAAGGGGGTAGAATAAAGAAAGTTAAAATGCATGCAGAGCTAGCAGTCACAGTCATGTGTCAACTCATTTCAATTAACTAATCGAACACTGTTTTAAATATTAATATGTAAGTAACATAATTAAAGTATTTAACATTAATCAGTCACTTATCCATCATTCACAAATGTGACCAAGGAAAACAAGGGAACGGAGTGAAAGGCATACTCGGTGAAAACTTGTTTTCACATAAGGTTCATTATGGAGAATCGAGTTCCAAAGTTTATAAAATTAAAATTCCTGAATTGGTATTCAGAGGTTTGCTAAAAAATGAACAGAAATTTTGTGATTACTTGCAATGAATCACATAATCAATATTTTACTGACAGAACAATAAAAAAAATCAAATTTTGACACTGTAGCTTCTCAAAATAAATGTCCATCTCTTTGAAAAAAATAATCTAGTTTTCTTCTAAATCAACAATAACACAAGAATGCATCCATAATCACAATCAAAATGCAGTGATGTAATACACAATGTTTTTGCTGGTACACATGTGATGTATGTTTTTAAAAAATTTCAGAGATTAGTTATCTTGGAAAAAAAAGGTTATTGATAGAGAAAAGTGAATAACTTCATTAGAAAAAGCTGTTTATAGACAATTATTCCCCATGCAATTATAAAACAAGTATTCAACCATTTAACTGCCACCCCCACCCCCCTTTTTCAGTCCTAATGTCTATCCCTTTCTTAATTTATCAGAGGTCCCTCAGTAACTCATGCCCTTATTTATGCTGTGGTCTATGTTTATGTTTTTGGACCCCACTGTGCACAAGTTATCGAGGAAGAGGTTTACATTTTTTTCCACTTTACAAATCCCTACAATTATGATGCCCATGTTCAGATTTATATTCACCCAAATAAACCATGCTTCCTAGGAAACTGTTTCATAATATTTGACAAATTACCCTGTTCTGATGTATTTGGCAGCAGTTCTGGACATAGCATGACCAATCCTCAGCTTGATTTGTGCCAGATGCAGACAGTGAGGCAGGTAGATGTTCTTCATGGGACTGACAGGGGCAGAGAACTGTAGCTTGAGATTCTCTGGATAATAATGCTCAATTGTTTCCCCTAAATCCTGCATCTGCAAGAGTCAAAACAGAATCAACTACCACTTAAGAAATATCAAGAAAGGTAAATCATTTTTATCTAAGTGAGATCATCATTTTAAAGACTATATTATCAATGCATACATGGTACCCAAACAAAGCACTTTTAAATTGGATAGCCACCCATATATGAAATCAGGGATTTTGCATTAATTTCTTTGGGTACTCTCATCAACAATAGGTACCATGTATGTTTGAGTGAAATAGCCCTAAGAGATAAAAATTAAACTCTACAGCTATTGTTTCATCAGATCTCAAAGAATTAATTTCTAGTCTGAATACTTGTCATATTCACTGCCCCTGAGAGAGTGAGTGAGTGACTGAGTGAGCAAGAGAGTAAGTATGTTGTTGATCTTGGCAGCCAAAATCAGTATAATATTAGCCATGCCCACATTTGTATCATACCAAGATAACAAACCTCAGGCTATAATATGCATGAATTATATGTCAACTACTGAAAACTTAAATAGCAAATGGAATTATGCATGTGCTATCTTTCACTTTCACTTGCCTGGGACTTTCTACAAAACACAGTAAGCTGCAAGGCAGTTACATCACATTTATACAGTACGAGGGAGGTAACTTGGTCATGTTTGGTACTCGTTTATTCACAAAATAGTGACACCCTTACTGGTACCCAACCAGTTTCATCAAGAACAAGGTTACATAATTAAAACACAATATTACAACATTTACAACACAAATCAGCCAACTTCAAATGCAACACATCTCTTTTTCTTCAATAAAAGCATCTATTCTAAAGGGATTCGATGTCATTATTTAAGTGTATAATACAGTCGGCACTGCAAAATAAGGTCCCAAACTTGATGACTGCATAAAGAAAATGACCAAATTTTCACCTCACCAAATGAGGGCTCACTTCAGATCACCTGGATGTAATAAATAAATCAATAAAATTAATAAAAATACACAAATAATGAGGGAGGTGAAATGGTGAAAAAAGTGACTTGGTTATTTATTATAACATTTAAACATTTTTCCATTGTTTAATGTTTTGATAGAGAACTGAACATCACTTTGTAACAAACAAGATCAGAGAAATCAAAAGATTGTAAACAGCCTGTGCTAGCAAGAATATTCCAAATACAATATAAAATAAAAGATTGGAGACAATTCATAAATACTGATCTTTGGCCAACCAAATTCGTTTAATCCCTGACTAGCATTAGCTGCAGATGAGTTGTGAAGAGGATTAGACTAGATCAACTCTGGATCTGTGCAAAAATGGTAGGAGTTTTGCATCTGCGAAAAAATGTTTGGAACATAATGACACTTGTCAATGAATAAAAGTACAAGCCTACAGGCATTCATTTGCTGGAAGGAGATCAATCAGCACAGGATGACTGTTTAGAATGGTATTCAGAAACTATTAGTACAAACATGTATCTACTAGCAAATATTGTTAATTCCTGTGCCTTTTTATTTTCATACGAGACCATGTTGCCAAGTGGTAGCAACTGCAGACTTAGGATGAAAGAGTTGTGAATTCGAGTCCAACCCTTGCCTTTGCTATCACAAAACACTTGATCTAACTTTTTCCAGTTGACCCAGCTGTAAACAGACGTTGCTGGAGGTGGGATGGGGGTAACCTGCAATGGAGTCCAATCAGATAAGTAACTGAACCTCTTTCAGATCATGCCAAGGAGACCAGAATGTAATAAGCTCTGACCTTAGCAACCATTAGTAGGAAGTAAAATAGTTCAAGCACATTTACTGCACAGTGTACTTCCCAGTTTGAGTAATATGTTTAGAGCATGTAGGTACTGATCCATTGTGCTCTAGGTAAAAATCTACTAATCTACTTAGCCTACCCACCTGTTTGAGCATGATGGTTTGAGCCTGCAGGTATTGGTCCATGGTTCTCTCAGTGAAGATCATACTCTCCTCCTCTCGCCGTATAGCCTCCAAGTCCGTACACAGGATTATGGCTGAGGCAAGCATCTGCTCACCTGGAATGGACAGCTTTGGCACTTTCAGCAGAAGTTTGATGGCATCCTGAAAAGAGTATGAATGATTTGCTAGACAAAAATGATGATCACCTTGAAAATTTAGTGATTAGTTGTACTTAATTGTATGAAATTTTGCACTAAGGCCTACAACTCCATCCAATATGATTGAAAACCATTAGAAACTGAATGCCTATGAAAACTTGTTGATATTGGTAACTGAATTATAACTGGTAGCAGCTGAGTTGGTATATGGGCATATGTGTCAAGAACTGTGACTTTATCAAGGAATACAATTTTAACTTACATAAAATCTTGTTTATATTTTGTAATTTTAGAAAATTAAGCCAACATTAACTGAAATTAAGAATAAAATATCAATGCAGAAAATGAAATAATCATAAAATTATGGCGAAAGAATATGTTCAAATTATGCCAAACTTAACATCCCCTTTACTTCTAACCTATTCTCAACTTTATATCATTTATTCTTGAGGTTAACTATAAATCAGCATCCCAACTTTCTATGAAATATTAAATTTCACCCAATCTGTTTTGTAGAATATGCTCCATGGAATATTCCTTGTTTGCTAGTACATGCCCAATTTAATATATCCTCAAAAGTACAGCTAATTTACACTTCAGAGAAACTGACCTGTAATAAAGAGACAGTGTGCTGCAGGCTCTTCCCCTCGATGATATTCAGACAAGCTCCCTGTAGCAAGAATTCTGCCTGCATCTCTACATCCCCACAGGCCTCGGCCTCACCGAGACCCTCCGCGCAGTACTGACGGCAGTCCGCAAGCTCTTGCAGCACCTTGTTGTCACTTCCTGAAGAAAATATGAATACAATTCTTTGTCTTCAAAGAATTCACTGTTAGGGCTTTAAAACTTCAGCAAATGGCAAATTACACAGATGAATCAATTGTGCACAGTACTATAACACGAAACCTATTCTCATAATTTAAAAAGGAAGGCAAGACAAAAAATGCTTCATATTCTACACAATGGTGACTAATTTGTGACAAAATTTTCATTTTGCTTTAAAAGCACAAACCCACTGATGCTTAAGAATCTGGAGTTAGGTCTTGCAGCCTAATGCTTCAATACATCGCTTGTTCCTTATCCATAAATGGCTTTCTTGAAGAATACTGATGAAATAAAAATGTCTTCTAGCCATCCCAAAATACAAGATGTAAATTACTTATTATCATGACATGCAAGTACTTCAGGTTATATTCTAGAACAAATCTCCTGCTAATACCGAAATGTCCAAAGATGTATGCAATCTTCCAAAAGAAAAAAAAAAAACAATAACTAGTCCAGCTTACCTTTAACCTCTCCCATTCCTCGTGTTTCCATCATAAGACTCTTTACTAGTGCAAGGCGACAATCTAACCACAGTCGTGCATCAAGCCGTGATCGACTCTGAAAGTTTTGATACTGATAACGATTTTCATCTGGTACCACTAGTTTGACAGTTGGCTGATGACTGCTGTGACTTTTTCCACTTCCCTTGAAGGATGAGGGTCTGAAATGAATTGTATGATCCTGTTACTTCACAATAAATGAAACTTGCTGTAAAGAACATTTTAAATTTTATTTCCTAAGCCTTTATATAAGACTTAAACTAAACAAAAAATTAAAATAAAATACAATTCTTTTCATAGCATTCAGTCGTACAGCATCTGAGAATTGATGGTCAATCAATGGCAGAGCTGTCCTAATGTGATATTTATTTTTTTAATTATTTGATGAGTTTCATAAATTTTATTTGACATGAGTACACATGTAAGACTCTATTTCTCACTTGACAAAACATACTAATTTTATTTTATGAAACAGTAAAATAGTGTAGTGAAATGACTTTTAAATACACTCAGAATGCTGGGTCCCTATGCTATTGTCTTACATGACGTTATGATATCATTTGTGATGTTATGAGGTGTTATCATAGAAAAAAATAATATAGGCATATTAACCTAAATAACGCAGTTGTCATATGATAAATATATACAGTGTCACATCTCAAAATGTAAAGTGGTAGGGACCAAATTAAAATTTCAGTTTTTAGGAGTTTATCGCTTACTGGTGTTCTCAATTTCACAAAAGAACAAGACATGATCAGGTATACACTCAAACATAAAAGTAAATATGTTTTGACAAAACATCAATAAGCAGTCAAATTTTACAATAGATATCTATAATAATTAAGATTACATTGCATCTGTATGTGTTTTTCATGTTGGGTTTTATTTTACTCTACATTGCCTTATGCTGCTTAAAGACCACTGGCTGATCATGTACTTGATTAACCACCTTCTGCTACATGGAGTTCATTTAAGTGTGAAATTAACACTTGGGACCATTTTTCACAGTACAGGGGTTTCAGTTCACTGAGTTATTGAAATTATTACATTAAGTTATTGAAAATGTATTGAAATTATAGAAAGGAAAATTTGGGCCTAGAAAAATTATTTGGTTTCAAAAAGATTTCAGTATACAGAGGTTTTTTGTATTGAGAGGTTTCACTTTATATATATACATATATACATATACTGTAAAATCGTTAAATTCTTAATAATAAACGCATACATGGAAAAAAAAGCATTTATCGAAAATAAGCACATACAGGCATTCTGGTATATTTAAAGCAACAATAAGCGCATATATGTGTGGGAAAGAAAAGCAAAGTTCAAGACATAAACTTTGCTGTTCTGATACTAATTTCATTTTTAATTAGGTAATCAGAACAACCATTTATCTATTTACCTTGTTCTGGTTCTGCCTTCTTGCTATCAATCCTTTCATTAATCAACTATCTTTATATAATATTCTGTTCAATTTCATTGCTAAGTATAAATATAAAACCTTTTGAAATAATTGTACCTGAGAAAATGTACTATCCATAAGCACATATAAAAAATAATTGCATACAACCTTAACTAATTTAAAATCAAAAATAGTTACATACAATCTTGACTAATTAAAAAATAAAATATAAGTGCATACAATCTTGACTAATTTAAAATAAAATATAAGTGCATACAACCTTGACTAAATTAAAATATAAGTTTATATGCTTATCATCCAGATGTTATGGCAGAGAAAGAGAAAGAGGAAGTGAGAGAGAGAGAAATTCTAAGATTTTGTTTCTTTGCCTAATTTTTTTTCCATAATAGAATTTTTTATAGGATAACTAGCTACATGATTTTATTGTGAAATTGGAACCCAATATTGGATTGGTTTAAAAAGTTACATCATATTGGGCATTGCTACTGGTGAAATGAAATAATGCTGACATATGTGGATACATATGCGGTTAGATCTACTACAATTTTTCTATGGGTGAACTGTGAGTCATGTCTGAGGTTTATTATGGGAACCTCAACCATCTAAACAGAAGCTAATAACCTTAACTATTACACATTACTTCACGTGTAACTTTGGAATTATACCATTACTAGTGTGCAAGGAAGAAAATCTGTCAATAAAACTACATACATGTATCTACAGCATGCATGTAGATACATACACATAGAGAGCACTATTCAAACAATATCATTCTTTTAAGTACAGGTATTTTTCAATATTATTCTTTTAAGAACATGTAGTCAATATCATTCTTTTCAGAACAGGTATTCAAAAAGCATTCTTTTAAGTATGGGTATTCAATATCATTCTTTTAAGAATGGATAATCAATATCATTCTTTTAAGTACAGGTATTCAATATCATTCTTTTAAGTATGGATATTCAGTATCATTTTTTTAAGCACAGGTATTCAATATTATTCTTTTAAGCACAGGAATTCAATATCAATCTTTTAAGTACAGGTATTCAATATCATTTTTTAAGCACATGTATTCAATATCATTCTTTTAAGTACCGGTATTCAATATCATTCTTTAAGTACCAGTATTCAATATCATTCTTTTAAGTACTGGTATTCAATATCATTCTTTTAAGTACTGGTATTCAATATCATTCTTTTAAGTACTGGTATTCAATATCATTCTTTTAAGTACTGGTATTCAATATCATTCTTTAAGTACCAGTATTCAATATCATTCTTTTAAGTACTGGTATTCAATATCATTCTTTTAAGTACTGGTATTCAATATCATTCTTTTAAGTACTGGTATTCAATATCATTCTTTTAAGTACTGGTATTCAATATCATTCTTTTAAGTACTGGTATTCAATATCATTCTTTAAGTACCAGTATTCAATATCATTCTTTTAAGTACTGGTATTCAATATCATTCTTTTAAGTATGGGTATTCAATATCATTATTTTAAGTACAGGTATTCAATATCATTCTTTTATATATGGGTATTCAATATCATTCTTTTAAGTACAGGTATTAAATATCATTCTTTTAAGAACTTGTATTCAATAACACTCTTTTAAGTACAGGTATTAAATATCATTCTTTTAAGTACAGGTATTCAATATCATTCTTTTTAGTACATGTATTCAATATCACTCTTTAAGTTTGGGTATTTAATTACATCTTGTGCCATGATGATTGATACACAGTGAAAATCCATTAATGTCCCTGGGAATAATTTTGCCCCATGACATATAAATTCAGTTATGTCAACAGAGCCATTTTTAGGCTATTTTCAAAAATGATGGCAAGTGTATTGATTAAGATTACATATGCCATCATTGTTTTACCTAAAGATAGAAGAAATACTTAGATATGTGTGTGAAATACAACAAAAAGTAATGGACTACTTCATTATTATTTTTAAAGAAAAAAGGCAATCCTTCGATTGGAAGCATAAATAAAGCATGTAAACATAATAAAATAATTCCTGAACTAGTGCTTTGAATAAATGAAAGGTTAAAAAAAGCAAAAGTATTTGAAAGAATGACCCTTAAAATAGATCTGCGAATAGAACAGAATTATAACGGTGCAAGAGAACTATGCAAAACAGTTGTCTTTACATGTTTGATCATAGTAAGTTTTTGAAAAGATAATTTTTGGGATGATTTTTACTCTTGAATTTTAGTGTAATACTCTTTAATACTGATGAGGACATTTTTACTTTGTAATCACAAGTCATTGGAACTTTGTAATCTCAAGTCATTGGAACTTCATTTAAGTAATTATTCTTAGAGACCACTGTCTTGCATAGTGTGTGTACCATACTGCAACCCAGCCATGGTCTTAACTGGTTTTTCATTTCAATGGGGTTGCTCTCTAATGACATGTTATTAAATATCAGTCAAGCTGCAACATTTGCAAATATTTATTGATGGACTGTGACAAAATTCTAGCTTTGGCATACTGATAGCTTGTTGGAGCATACAGGTTTGGTGCTAGATGACTGTGTGTGTTTCTATATTATATACACATTCAAATGGTCACAATCTCAACATGTTCCAATCATTTCCAAGAAATTTCTTAGTTAATGTCAAATTGTTTACTTATTGATATTGTAGTAACTGACAAAATAAAAAAACATGGATTTTATATAATGTGCTCTATTAATGAGTAGACATGGTTATCTTGGCTGTGGCAATAGGTCCATTCTGATCAGAGTCCTAGTGTTTGTAAAGATCTAGGCTGTTTACATACCCCATTGTGAACCACATGATGTATCACCAGATAAGAATCTAAACTGTTTACACCCCCCATTGTGAACCACATGATGTATCACCAGAAAAAGGTCTAAGCTGTTTACATGCCCCATTATGAACCACATGTACCACCAGATAAGGATGAAAGCTGTCTACATGCCCCATTGTGAACCACATGATGTACCACCAGATAAGGGTCTACACTGTTTACAGTTTGGTATACACTATACACATGGTATATACAAATCAAATTGTATGACTGTTACAGTGCTTTTTTGGATAGAGATCCACAATGAATGGTGGAATTTACATATCATTACATATCAACCCTATAGATTAAGGTCTTGATGACATTTCTTTGACTGAGATTGCAGGAATTTAAGATGGTGCAGTTTTCTATATAAAAAAATGTATAATACATAAAATTTTGTAAAATCAAGTTACCTCTCCACTGCCCTGTAAAATCAGAATTAGCTAAGAAGTAAGGATGAAAAGTTTCACAATATTTGACTTTTATCGTAGTTGAGTAGTATCACTAAAAATTCAGTAGATTTCTTACAATAATGTATTCATGGAAAGCATGTATCTATTGTGCACACACACACACAAATGCATGTACATACACACATCCAGAAACACTTTTATAATCTGGACATGTCTGATGGAAACAATATTTTGACTGTTTGCAAAATACTCCTGTTGGACATTCATAAATTCTATTATTTTTCTTATATTTAACTTCACAACTATAAACTCCACAACAAAGCAGATAAAGGTATTCACTTCCACACCCAAGTAGTCCCATCTATACTGCTATGCATACTGTCAAGGTATACACTGCCACACCCAGTAATCCCATCTATACTGCTATGCATACTGTCAAGGTATACACTTCCGCACCCCAGTAATCCCATCTATACTGCTATGCATACTGTCAAGGTATACACTTCCACACCCAAGTAGTCCCATCTATACTGCTATGCATACTGTCAAGGTATACACTCCCACACCCAGTAATCCCATCGATACTGCTATGCATACTGTCAAGGTATACACTTCCACACTCAAGTAATCACATCTATACTGCTATGCATACTGTCAAGGTATACACTCCCACACAGAGTAATCCCATCTAAACTGCTATGCATACTGTCAAGGTATACACTCCCACACCCAGTAATCCCATCTATACTGCTATGCATACTGTCAAGATATACACTCCCACACCCAGTAATCCCATCTATACTGCTATGCATACTGTCAAGGTATACACTCCCACACCCAATTAATCCCATCTATACTGCTATGCATATTGTCAAGGTATACACTCTCACACCCAATTAATCCCATCTATACTGCTATGCATATTGTCAAGCATCGAACAGAATTTTCATTTTACATTGTCAGTATTGCTATAACAATAAATACCATTGCAGCTTTGTTTCAAATAAAAGTAATGATCCAGAGAACAGCAGGAAAGTAAAGATCAAACTGAGTTTCATTAATTGCTTGATTTCAAAAGTCAAATACCGTCAAGCATCAAACAGAATCATCATTTTACATTGTCAGATTTGCTATAACAATAAATAACATCACAACAGGTGTGAAACTACCTTAGGGCTGTAACTTCTAGATAGGAATTATATAGTTCCATGCCTCAACTTGTTTGGGAATAGACAATTCAATTTTATGGGAAAGTGAGATCCCCAATAAACAGTAAAGTCATTGTAAAAAGGGTTTTGGAAAAAAATGTGAAATAATCCAAATTTAGATTATAATCTTAGATGATAACTAAAGCTTTGTACTTAAAGTACAGCATGAACAGGGAGTATAGTGTTTCCTGGCATATGCAAACCCTTCCACCCCTGCTATATAAATGGTTATGTTCCAAAGTTTGTGACCAGCTACCTACACAACATGTCATGATGTAACTATCTTAATAGCAATACAGTGTCAAATGGCACATGTACATCTAAGTGATAGAATCTGAGATCTGCATTTTAAGAAAACTAAAGGTCAATTATAATGTCAATTCCACTGCGGTATAATGACTTGGACACTTGAATAAAAGAGTAATATATCTGAGTTAACTTACCAAGGTAAGATGAAGGTGGGTGGGGGTGGATTATGCCTCTGACAGGTCACAAATTTTCTGGACCTCTCTCATACATACATACATACATACATACAAACATACATACATACATACATACATACATACATAGATATATACATAAACCCCAAATCACACATGCATGCACACACATTACATATGTATGTACATACAAATATATATACATATATTTATGGAAACTAAAGGTGCAGGTAATTTAAGATGGGAAAATGAACATAGTGAACATAATTTAATTTTAATGAACATTTAATATGTTCTGGTAAAAATGATTGTGGAATGAAATGTGTTTAATGAATTACATTATATTTTACACTAATAAATACTTTCTGGTTTCACAGCTGTATAATTAATTTTTACACACCATAACTTCAAACATACAGTCAAACCTGTCACTACAGGCAACTCATGGTAAAAGGCAAAACTGGCCGTTGTGCACAGGTGACTGCTGTACACAGGTTCACCTATTAAAATTGGTTTTTGAACAAATACCATGTACCAAATATCATTATCATTATTATTATTATTATTATTATTATTATTATTATTATGTTGTTGTTGTTGTTAAGATTGTTTTATGTGTACTGTACAACAAAATCATAAATAATGCACATATGTTGTTCTCTCCCAAATTTATGTTCAACACAAGATTATTGTATCCTGCTCCCTTTAATATACCCTATAAATGAAGTCATCACTGAATTAAAATCTACACCAATCTTAGTTTATTCAGGCTTTAAAAACAATATCTGGATTAGTCAGTTGCTCAACTTGCTGAGATCAAAGAAGGTCGGCTTATGTGAGAAGCCTGTGATGAATAGAAATCAAAAGAAGCCGTATATAGCTATTCTTTATGACCCATGAACCGAAACTTCACCTGCAATTACAGACAGGTTTTGAATATTGAATGACCCCTGACCTAAAGAAAGGGGATGTAACTGGTATCTCTTCTCAAAGACGAACTTTTTTATTCAGAGATAGTTTTAATTCACAGGCAAATCGACAAAGATATCTAACTATACCAGTGACACCGGCACAAAAGGTGACTTCCATTTCTGCTGCAATAACACAACTACTTTTCCCACCATCCAGCAACAAATTGCTTCGACCCTCTACCCTAATGATAAAAACTGCCTCACTTTTGAAAATTTGACATAGTGACACCTTTGAGCTACACTATCAACGTGACTGGAGTACGGTGAGTACCAGTGAGATAAGAAATGTTTGCACATCGATTCACATGATATTCCTTTATCTAAACAATGCCTTCCTCCTGAAGCAAAACACTGAGTGGCCACTGCTGTAGATACGCGCCAATGACCGCTTAAGGGAGGGAGAAACCATTGTTTAGTTAGGAAACACCTGTCTGCTAACTGCAGAAGGCAGGTGACCATTACATACAGGATATTTATATAGGATATTTGCCAGAGGAAAATTAGAATGGCCGTTGTTAACAGGTGACTACTGAATGAAGGTGACCATTAAGACAGGTCTGACTGTATTTACACAAGTGTTTGAGAAAAAGTCCATATATGAAACATATTATGGTGTAGATATCCCTAAACACTAAAAAAAAACATGTTAAGTTCAAATTATCTTTTTTCAGAACACTTAAATAAAATATTAAACAGTAAAAATAACCAAGTGTATGATTATTTGATCCTCACCTGGGTGGTGGGGGTGCCTCCTTCTTTATTTTGAAGAGATTGGAGGCTCTGAAAAGTTTGAGTGTTGATAAGACAATCCTAGCAGCCAAGGGGGCATGGTGCTTGAGGCAGGCTATTGCTGCTTGCTCCAATCTACACAACAACAGTAATTCCAACTCTGCTGCAGCCATTTTTGATAGATCTGGTGACAGAATATACAAATTGTTACAATGAACACTTAAAGAAATATAATTCAGCTGAAGAAATTTTTAAAAAACCCAGCTTTTTTTTATCTGCCTTTGGGAGTTGATGTATAAAACTATGGGATTAAAAGAATTGCTGTGTCAACAAGCCAGTTTTTTTTCATTCCACTTGTATGTTGCATGCAGTGTAAGGCAACAGTGATAAATGAAGAACAATACCATTGCTTGTATAAGTGATCTATTTGTGTCACTTTGACAGCACTGCACATTTGTAGTAAATCGCAATCTTCCAGCTGCATCACATTAGAGAAATTATATTATTGATTTTACAGGGTCCCTCACTATAAAGTCTTTTAGTAGGCACAGTTCCTCAAATAATATGGGTCTGGTCATAAATCCAATCATTTTGGGTACATTTAGTTTTGAAACAGCTACTTTTTTAAAATTCAACTCAATTTTAGTTCTTGAATATTGTCTAAACCTACCTAAGTTTAAGGCAACCTTTACTGTAATGTTGTACCATTTTGTTTCCCATAAATTGAATTAAAATGAGGGAACAATATGCTTTTTTAATTGTTCTTAAGGATGTTCCCTGATGTAAAATCAATGTTTACTGCACAGCTTGAAATGATGTGACCACAGCATTATAACATCCTCCATATGATATCACTTGTTACCTCATTGCATTATAACATCCTCCATATGATGTCACTTGTTACCTCATTGCATTATAACATTCTCTATATGATATCACTTGTTACCTCATTGCATTATAACATCCTCCATATGATATCACTTGTTACCTCACTGCATTATAACATTCTCTATATGATATCACTTGTTACCTCATTGCATTATAATGTACTCCATATGATATCACTTGTTACCTCATTGCATTATAACACTATGAACTCTGGGAGAGACTGGATGCAAGATAATGTGATTACGACTTCTGTTTCTTATTGAATAATGAAAGATATAACTGTCCATAGAATTTTAATCATCACACTAACAGTATTGTAAATCATCACACTAACAGTATTGTAAATCAACATCATGAAGTCAATCAAAAGTATATGACACCTTGGGGAATCGTTAGCAATTTACAACATCAACCTTACATGCTTACTGTTAGAGAATTCCAATCTATCAAAAGAACTGACACCAGAGCAGAGGTAACCTACTAACAAGTAGGCATAGTTACCTCTTCTCTGGAGCACAGAACATCATATAAAATCAAGTTTTTATTTGTACAATTATTCCTAAAAGAACCATTTTTAAAATAAAATATTCAGCATTTATGCAAAACTAAAATGTTTTGAGTAAATACTGAAAATTTCACTAAAAAAATGGTTGAAACATGTTGCAGTTATAACAATTTGAATTTGTATACTACATATACTGATGGTCAACTGTGTAATGGACAAAGACCTAAATCTGCTACAAGCTTTCAGAATGCTGGTGATTACATAATACCAAATACAATTTGCAAGTGATAGTATAATTGGCCAATGGCCCCTAGGTATCAGAAATTATCTGACATATGGCAGTAGGTAAAATATCAGTGAAAATAATTTACCCAGAAATACATACTTTTCTTGATGTATCTATAAAGTTGTAATGTGGAAACCAAAGTTAGGAGGATGGGCTATCATGAAACCATAACTCAAATAAATGATGTAAATCAAACTCATTTAAAGTCTTATCAATATAAAGCTGCATACCAAATTTGGTTGAAATCCAACTATTCCCAGAAAAGTTATCTTGCAGAAACCAAAGTTAAGAGGTAGGGCAGTTGGGGGCCATAACTCCTCTAAATAATGATTAAGAATGCTCAAAATCAAACTCATTCAAGGTCTCATCAACATAAAGCCACAAACCAAATTTTGGTTGAAATCCAACAATTCCCCAAAAAGTTATCTTGTGGAAACCAAATCGCTGACAGACAGATGGATGAAAAAATGGACAGATGCAATGATGGACAACATGATTACTATAGGACTCCACTGACTTCATCCGAATGGGTTAAACATACTTACCTCCCTTTTCCATCTCTTCATTTTCCTGAATGGAGTCAGAAATAGTGGTCACAATCTGATCTGCAATCACCAGCAGAGTGCCCTTTATGAACTCCAGAGTCAGTGGCTTCTTGGCATGAGTGAAGCGTTTCTCCAGATATCCCATAATGGATTCACTACCCTCTCCTTCAAGTTTAACTATAAAAATCAATATAAAAGATTACTGATTTGTTAAATGTAATTCACAAGAAGTATTAGAATGAATAAAAATATTCTAGATGTACATGCATTCACAGACATACATATCCCTGCACTTCAGGCATGTTCTTCGGAACATGTTTTCTTATATATCAAATGGTATACATTCCCCCCTCACTCAAGACCTTTGGAGCAATGAAAGATCAGAATGTTTCCTATACATCTGTGATTGTCCAGCAGTAATACTGAAAAGGTTGCATAAATACTAAATAAACAAGCTGAATTCTCAAACTTACCCCTATTTGAAAAAAAATTTCAATACATTTCCCCCAAAAATGGGCCAGAGGAAAAATGTAAAACCTTGTTGTGTATCTACACTAGCCAAATATCTAGCCTACAAAGTTTAAATAAAATCCTCTACCATACTTGCCATAACATGACGTGTCACGCGAAAAACACGATTTTGGACTCCCAAACCCACCGACACGATCGTGTTTCGAAAAACACGATTTTCAGCAATCTTAGCACACAAAAAAACATTTCCACCCCAAAAAAGAAAGAAGAAAAAAAAAAACATATTTCTTGATCACTATTATATATGCCTGTAATCTGTGGTATATATAAACAGTAAACAGTACTGCTCAAAGCTCATGTAAAACTATCCTCAGGGCAGGTTTATATACCTGTTTTAGAGGCAATTAAAAGGTAAGGCTGTCAGAGATTAACAGCCACCTTTTAGAGATTTACTTAATTTGCTCACAATAGCTAGGGTGATGTGTCGTGTCAAATCCTTTTGAGCACTGCTGCGGGAGAGCCCATTAGGCTAATTTGCATAGGTAAAGTACATTAAGTGGAACAACCCAATTTAATGTTAAGTACATCAAAGAGATGCGTGTTGAAGAACAAACTGATTGCATTGAATGAGAATGTTGAAGCCATCTTTATTAAAGTTTGTGATCAGCAGCAACGTTTCTTTGAAGTCTGATTTTTACTCCATATATAAAATGGAAAAGTGTATAAGTGTGATTCATTTTTGAAGGAAAAATGTTGAAATGTAGTAGCAATTAAGGAAATATGGAGCCATCTCTGAAGCGAGCAAAGCCCAGCAAAACAAAATTCCAGAACTCCTGGTTGACGGAGTTTGACTTTGTGAAGTGCAGCATCAAGGGGGAACATTTTATTAGGTGCACATATTGCAACCACCATATTGACATTAGTCATTCTGGAGTGTATGCCATTCATCAACATAGCAACATCACCCTGCATCGTGACACGGCAAAAATGCAGAGCTCGATATCCAAATTAAATAGTTTGTTTAAACAGTCGTTGACAGACAATGTAACTAGAGCTGAAGTACTTTTCTGCAATTTCGTTGCCGAGCACAATCTGCCATTTTCAGTAGCAGATCATTTTACAGACCTATGCAGGTGATATTATTTGACAATGCTAAGTCTACCAAGTTTTTGTTTGTTTTTAAGTATATTAAATGCTTCAGAGAAAACAGATGGCATTTTCTTTTATTCAGATTTGAATTTCCAGTCATTTGCTATAGGCTGATTTGAAAAGAATGCTTATACTCATTTGGATGACGTTTTTGGGGGGTCACGCGCACTGACCCCCCTTGGGACCACAAAACACACTTTTTGAGTCTCCAAAAACCCCCAACACTGTCTGGGAATATGGCATGTATGCTCTACATGTGGTGGAAGGAGAAGTGAAGACAAGCTGAATTCTCAAAATACCTCTTTTTTTGATAGTATTTAAAGAAATATCCTCAAACATGGGTTGGGGGAAAAAAGTTACAATTTCTTGTACATCTACACCAACCACACATCTTGCCTAAATGGTTTCATTAAAACCCTCAAGCAGTGTGAAATGAGAAGAAATGACAAACCTAATTCCCCAAAATACCCTCTTTTTTGACAATTTTTTAAAATTTCCCCCAAAATAAGGGCTAAAGGAAAAAAGTAATACCTTATGGTGCATCTACACCAATGACATATCTATCCTACAAAGTTTCAGTAAAATCCTCTGAGCAATGTGGAAGAAGTGATGATGAACTGAATTCTCCAAATATCCCTTTTCTGGGGAATTTTTCAAGAAATGTCCCCAAAAATGAGCCAGAGGTTAAAAGTCAAACCCAACCACATATACAGCCTACAAAGTTTCAATAAAATCCTCTAAGCAGTGTGGGAGAAGAAGAGATGACAAACTTTGTCACAGACTGACATTTAAATGGACAGACTGATGCATAGGGGCGAAAACAATATCGCTGCTGCAATCTGAAGTGCAGGGATAAAAAGGTACATTAGTAAGGTCTACAACATCTTCAACAATGTCATTCACCCCTGAAACTGGATTTACTGCATAATTTTAAAAATAAGACTTAGATCACTTTCAAATCATGTCTAAAGTGGGCAACTCTAATCTGGAAATTTTTTGAATACCAACCATCTTTCTCAGGTTCAGAGGCTGCTGCAGCCCCTTGCTTCTTTGGTGTACTTTTTGTCCCTGTTGATTTGGCCCCTGTTTTCTTCTCAGGCTGTGTTATTTTGGGTGTCTGCACATTAGAGGTCATAGTGATCTGCCTCAAAACAGTTTGACCCTCTGACAGACTGAAATGAAATAATTCAAACAGCACAGCATTGTGTATATAGTTAAGAGTAAAAATTCAAATACACTTCACAGTGACACTATATACTCAGTGTACAAATTCAAGAGATTGTTGTAAAGATGCATAGTTAATTAGATCATAACAGTTAGAGATCAATCAAAGTTAAAAATAACTGCCTAATAAATCAATAAATAAATAGTCATGTGCCAAATGTTTGAACAGCTTTAAAAAAAGTTTCATTGACTTCAATAGCAATTGACATTTTTAAAAATACTTATTTTCTGATATTCAAAGATAACATTACCCCACATCTATTCATATTTTGTAGTAAATTATAGAATTTTAAACAAATAAGTGTTTTTTTCATAACAAATGCTCCATTTTCATAAAGCGTTAACAATTTGATAGGTATGTATGTAGTAGCTTTTAATGTCACCTTAGCACAAAAGTGGCTATATGGTGCCAACAAAACATAAAATTAGAATAGTGTAAAATGAAGAATTGCTGACAAACCATAGGAAGATAAACCCTTCCAAATAAATGCAAACTTTAAATACAAGATAGAATATAAAGGATAAAGATGTTAAAAATTTTTTAAAAGGTATATAAAATAAATGATATAGGTAACACATGTAAAATCCTTAAAACATCTGGTCAAAATTTGCTATACAAAACTGCATTTCCTCAAAAAGTCCATGATATTCTCAGGTGGTACATCATAAATTTGCACTACTGAATTTTGAATGGTCAAAGTCCCATAGACTTCCATGATGACCAGATTTGTACAATTTATCTCCATGAGTCAAAGTCTTGTTACTCATCTGGACCATTCAATATTTATCTGGACTGTAATCAAGAAAATTTACCAGTGAAACTACTGAAAATTTCAATTCATAACTATATTAAATACAGTATTTCAAATAATTTCACAGCTTTTAAAAAAAGTGTAAATTACCATGGAAGTCTATGGAATTTGGTAGAAACTGAACAAACATTAGGCACATGAGTGTAAATGTACAAGTAAATAAATAAATAAATGTATGTGTGTTCATGATTGCTAGTTCTTTAATGATCGAATAGTTAATCATGATAGGAATTTAAGTTTTTAAGGTTTTAAGGTTTTTGTCACAAAAGTCCAATTCCAAAAAGTTTTGAAAAATGTGTAAAATTTTTTAAACTTTTTACAATGACCTGAAAATCTAATCAGGTCATCTACATTTGCATATAAATATGCTAGCTAAATTTCATACGTTTATTTCGAGTAGTTTTTGTACAATCTTGCTAACAAGATTCTCAAGATGAATGTACAGTTATTTTAATATACAGATGGATGTACAGATATATGGATATACAGATGGATGTACAGATATATGGATATACAGATGAATGTACAGATATATGGATATACAGATGGATGTACAGATATATGGATATACAGATGGATGTACAGATATATGGATATACAGATGGATGTACAGTTATATGGATATACAGATGGATCTACAGTTATATGGATATACAGATGGATGTACAGTTATATGGATATACAGATGAATCTACAGTTATAAGGATATACAGATGGATGTACAGTTATATGGATATACAGATGGATGAATGGACAGGATCAATCAAGATGTTCCTCTGTAAACAGTGTGGACATAATAAATATATCTTCCTCATTTATTTTATAAATCAATTTTACATTATACCTTATGACCTGTCCAGCCTGTTGGTTGGGAGCTTGCATTTAGCACTGATAGCTATGAATGAATCTTCAAGTTTCTCAAGACAGATGTACACAAACATAGCAATGCTAGCATGTCTTTAAAAAACAAAGCATTCAGACTAATATCAGACCCAACAGAAAACAGGGAAAACTTAGCCGATAAATTATAACTTTTACCTATCAAAGACCAAATCCACAGGAGAAAAGCTAAGTTAATATACAAGATATCCAATAACAGTGCTCTTGTATATTTACCGTCACTATTCCAGTACAGGCTGCCTGGTAACACTCCCCACCTAAGATCCATGTCTTCCAAAGAGTATAAAATTCCCAAATGAAATAAGAAATTATTCAAAAGAAGTTTCCAGTACTCTGGAACTTTGCTCTGGAATAGTATTCCAGGAGAGATTAGAAATGCCCACTCTATTTCTTTCCTCCAAACACAATATATCCAGTGGCTTCAGAGATACAGTTCAAAAATAATAAAAAAGTATATATATATATATATACCGGTATATATGTATATAAAGAAAGTGAAAGAGAGGGTGAGACATTTGAGTGAGAATGAAAACAACTGTATTTGTATTGCATATTGCATGTATATTGACCATGTGGGTTCATATGTATGGGTGAGTGTCCATGTAGGAAAGAGAAAAGAAAAAAGTAAATATATTGTTGTATATGCATGCTGCTATGTATATGTATGCATATGTATGTGTGTATGTGTGTATGTTTATATATAAATATGTTCCTTTGTGTGAGGGCCTCAAGGTAGATTAGTTCTTCAGCTAATTGTGTCATTCTCTATAAATAAAGTCATTATTATTATTATTATTATTATTATTATTATTATTAACACCATTTTATTGTGAATGTATCTCAATGACACATGTATTTTCATCTAAAAAAACCATCTCAATTCAGAAAAACTACCAATGCAAATAACTCCATATAAAGAACACCAACACCTCAATACAGTGAAACTTACCATGCAAATACATGTAACTAGATATAAAGAACACCAACATCTGAAACTTCCAATGCAAATAACTTCACATAAAAAACACCAAAACCTGAATACAGTGAAACTTCCAAAGCAAATAACTCCACGTAAAGAACACCTGCTCATGGCACTTATGAATCTTTTTCTTAGTTTTACTTAAATATTTAACCTCTATATGAAGACAACTGTCCACAAAGGACAACATTTTGTAGTCACTCAGATGTCCTTTATAGAAAGGTTTCATCTAAGAGTTTAAATATGTTGTGATAAGCCTTCAAATTTCACTCCCTTGAAACTTGAACTGTTTGCCTGCCATCTTTTGGGTCATAGTATCATATGAATTGTACAGAGAAAGCTGAATTCAACAAAAACCAGAGCAAGTACAATTGCTCTCCATCACAAATCCTGCTTTCTTCTACATATTCCAACACACACATACACACCATTCATATCATTCCATAATCCCCCCTACCCTCAGATAGCCCCCCATGGGCCATAATGCAAAATCCATTATGTATATGATGCATCTTCCTGCTATGACTGCATCTGTAAAGTTTGATAAGAAAATATTTGAAAATGTCACTGTCATTGAAATTTTGTAAATCTGACCTTTGACCCCATTACCAGGACCCTAGCCAAGGCTGATGCCCTTCTTGCAAATGGATACCCTAAGGTCATCATAGCTACAAAGTATCATGAATTTCTACTTGATGGTTTAGGAGGAGATTTTTTTTTTTAGAAATGGGTGGGGACAGCTTGATAGCTTTTCCCACACATTTTACAGCATATGCCAACGCCCCACCACCACCACTATAACCCCTCCTCCTGTACTCAGCCCCACTCTCTGATAGTAACACAGGGGTCATAATGTGAAATCCATTACATATATGATGCAACTTTCTGCTATGACTGCATATATACAGTTTGATCAGAAAATATTTAAAAATGCCACTGTAATTGGAATTTGTGTACATAATAATAATAATAATAATAATAATAATAATAATAACAATTACAATGATAATAATCATAATTCTTTATTTAACGAGGGTAGCTCAGTTAGAACACAGATGTATCTAGTCTCCCTTGAGCCCCTCAGTTACTTTCTAACAGTCAACATGAATCTATCTTACTAAAAAAAACATGTAGGAAAAAAAAAGGTCACAACATTTAACAAGGAACAATCAAGTGATATGACTGTACATTACTCTGAATATAATCAATCATTTTGAAATAAAAGACAGATTAGCATGCACAAAAACAAAACAGCTGGAATAGAAACAAGAATTTTGCAAAAATATAATGGCATGTAGAAATCAATTAAAATTTAGCTTTCAATATTTGAGATATTTTTCTTTAAAACTTTCAACAGAAATGGCTGATCTAACTGATGTGGGCAAAGAATTCCATATCTTTGTTCCAGAATATTTAACACTATCTCAAAATTGTTCAGTATTGGGTTTTGGAAATTTCAAGTGGCCAGGTAAAGTCGAGCTTAAAGCATATGGCCCATGATTTTCATCAAATAGTTCTCTCATATACTTAGGCATATTACAACTTATACATTTGTAAACAAGTACTGCCTTTTGAAAGTTTATTCTGTCATTTATTTGAAGCCATTTCAGTTGATGGAAAACAACAATAGATAGTGTGTCAAAAGGAGTATCCAGAATTAGGTGAGCTACTCTCTTTTGTATCTTTGTTTGACCCCCTCCAAGGGACCCCAGGAGCGGAAGCCAAGGATGACACCACTCTTGTAAACAGTGACCCAAAGGGCAACATAAATACAAAGTTTAGTGAATTTCCACTCAGTGGTTTAGGAGATGTGGTAATGGACAGATGTCACAATATTCCTGCATTAAAGTATCAGAATAAAAATGTTATTACTTGAGAATGACCTATATCTCTTGAAAAAAGCATAATTTATACTGCATCATACATGTCTGATGATGTATTCCTGTAGCCAAATCTAAATACAAGTCAAATGTACTCCTCCCTTAAATATAATGCTGCAGAAGGTTGATCCAAACGATGATTGACACTTTTTTCTCAAGAAGAGGTATATCTGAGTGATAATGATATCTGAGTGATAACAATATCAATTACTGGTAGAAGCTCAGCTACTACTGTTAGTGAACTCTACTACAAAGAAATCTGACAAAAAGAAGTTAGTCAACTCTTGCATGAAATTAAAGCACTATTAACTCAAAAAAAGCTCTTCTAAGAATAATATTTCCATTAACCCTCTGTTTTATCAATCTGAAGATGTACTAATTACTGTATTTGTTTGTATACAATAACTGTAGAATATGCTGGCAAATCAGGGTATATGCTGTTTATTCTATCATTTCTGGCAGTGATAAAGCAACATCACATCTGGGTCTTATATGCCAGAGACTAAGCAACAGCATATCTGGGTCTTATCTGCCAGCAATTAAGCAACAGTATATCTGGCTTGTATCTGCCAGTGATTAAGTAACATCACATCAGGGTCTTATCTGCCATTGACTAAGAAACAGCACATCTGGGTTGTATCTGCCAGTGATTAAGTAGCAGCACATCTGACTCTTGTCTGCAAGTGATTAAACAACAGCATATCTGGGTTGTATCTGCCAGTGATTAAGAAACAGCACATTTGGATATACACTGTTTACAGCTGATGTCCATTATACACAGGTAATACAGCAGATGAAAAATGCATAGCTCTCCAATAATCTTAAGACAGAACAAATGGACATATACCACTGCAACATTTAAGACAAGCAAGAGTGCTATTAAAAAAAACCTCAGATGAAAAATCTTAAATGACAGAAGCACAAGTACATCAAGCTCTGTGTAGCCTACATCTATTTAATAGTAATGCATAGCTTATAAAGATTTATGAAAATGCAAAAAGTAAAAGCCAATTTTTATCAGTTGTGATTTAAACTGGTTATCTGTCATTGCTATTTTCACTGTCTGAAAAGCACTGGATAGCTATATGAGCATCCAAAGCCTTTCTACGTAAATTCATGTAGACATGTAAGCTGTATCAATGCATTATTTTCATTTTTAGAAATAAACCTTAAATCCTTCTAATGAAGTCTTTTGAATCTATATAATCTGGATTACACGGTATAATGTCCAAGCAAAACTTGAAAGCAATACTAATATATTTCAGGTGCAAATGAAAACTTTGAAAGAGACTATTTCAATCTTAAAGTTTTACAATATTCTTTCAACAATTTTAGTGCAGTATATGTATTGTAATTTTAAGGAAATAATCTGAATTAACTCCATTTAGCTTATATGATTTCTTTTATTTACAAAAGTTAGATCTACATGTACCATATATACTCGCGTATAATCTGGGTCCAAATGCAAACAACATAGACCCTGATCTGCCATCACATAATGCGCCGGCAGATCGGGGTCTATGTTGTTTGTTCTACTGATTAGTCCTCACAAACTGCATAGACCCGGATCTGCCGGCACATTATGCGACGGCAGATCTGGGTCTATGCAGTTTGCAGTTGGTATCGAGTTATACGCAAGTATATACGGTAATCTATCTGGATGATAAAAGTACAGCTGACAGCTTTTAGTAGGACATTTGTTCCTTTATATGTAAAATAGTTGTTTCTGTGAACATACCAAAAGACAAAGTATTATTCCCATTGCCAATTTGTTTTTGCAAGATTATTTCTGTTCATTTTAACCTGCGGATTTCTGGGCTGGAATCTGACTCCATCTCAAACTCAAGACTCAATTTTCACAAACCTTACATATACTAGCCTGCAACTTTGTGGAACCATTTCGAAAGCTAAGTAACTAGTACTGCAGATTTTGTACAATTATTACAAGTTGCTCATGAGATATGCAACTCCGAAGTTCTAAGTACATTCTATGTCTAGGACACTGAAAGCTTTATGAATTCAAGGCTTGGACTCCATATTTCAAAATCCATGTAGTCTACTCAAATGGACAGAGTTATTCCCAGCTAAATGCAAAATGCTCTTCAAAGAACAACCTGCAGAATAAATACATCATTTATACCGACTTATTGGGACATTGTCAAATAACACTGGATAATCAGATATCCCAATAAAGTCCAGTGATACAAAACAAGATGCCCCATGCCTGCATTTTGAGCTTTTGGTAAATTAGTGCTCTATACATTAAGATGTATCCACATACCAAATAACATGACTTTGTGGCCAACTGTACCCGAGAAACTGACCACATAAAACACTGAGAAACTGACCACATAAAAAACTTCAACACTGAGATGTGGATTGATAGACATACAGATAAACTCCGCACATAGATGCCAAAGAGATTGCTGTGTTGAGCTTCTGCCAAGGAGGGATAAAAAAAAAGAACAAATTGTAGGTTTTGTGGAAGCTATTTCAGTACTGATCATCATAAGAAGTTGCCACCTCCCACTAAAAGGCTGTAGAAATGAGAAATGGGTGTATACCTTAGTCAAAGGCAGTAAGTCAACATCTTTCTTAAAATTTACATAATCTAAAATCTTGCTAAATATGAAGCTTCATAGCTAATATAACTGAAAACAAAAAAAATATAAATGCTGGTTTTCACAAGTCATTAAAAGTCAATCAGGGACCAGAATGTTGTAAAACATGGTCCAAATCTGCTGATCGCTAAATGCATTTGAGATCTTGTGATGATAAAGCTTTTCAAAAATTTTGGTTGATACCAAAGTGAAGATGAGGATGCTAGTGTTCAAAATACACTGGGATGCATGGCTGTTCTAAGTCAGTCAAGGCCATACTATGTCAAATACACTGCGATGCATGGCTGTTCTAATTCAATCACGGGCCATACAATGTCAAATACAGTCAAAATCTGGTCATCATCAAACTCATCTGAGACCTTGCTCAGGAGAATATTATGAGTAAATGTGGTTAAAATCAACAACAAAAATGTGAATGCTACAATATTCAGAAGCCAATGAGATGCCTAAGTTGTTCAAGGGCCATGACTCTGACAAATATCATCAAAATTAAATCGCCAGAGAAGTCATCTGAAGCCTTGTTAAGATGAAGTTACACAGTTATTTTGATGGATTGATGGATGGAAGCACAGACAGATGGATGGAATGTCACAGATAATAGAGGTCTTCAGCCTGATGATCCCTAACTCAAAAGTGAAAAACATCAAGCCATCATTACAAATTAATAATATATACATCTATTAATATATGTACCACAATATATAATGTGTAGTATAAGCAGCTAGCTTAGAAACAAAAGAATCAAAACTGAAATATTAATCTTGAGACAACAACTGCATGTAACATCAATGATACAATACTAGACAAACAAAAAGCAAAGGAATACTGCAATCTTCAACACTTTGCACAAAAACATTCTTCAACAATTTTACCTTTTTGGTAAACTGAAAAATCAGAGAGAATACTTAATGCACTAAATTAAACAAGAGACTATCCAGTTTATTCTGAAATGGTTTTTAACTGAACACAACCTGCTAATCATGATCATTTCCTTCAAAATTTGTACTCTGAAATTTTTGATCAAGTGATGACAGTCTATGTGACTTAAAAAAGAAAGATATTTATAAATAAAAAAAGAAAATAGATCATATGTAATAACAGACAACTATCTGAACACTGACTGATTGATTTTCAAGAGTATGAAAAAAACAAGTCAGGTTCCACAGTGCCACTGACACAACAAGATTTATATTCAGTTAAACTTAAGTGTTAGTTCTAGAACCAAAATACAAGGTCTATCAAACTATCTATCTATCATGTCAAATGTTTACATAATTTACATTCTTTATAAACTATTCAGTTCTTGAGATAGTTGATCCATAGCAAATTACTTTGTCTACCAGATTTTTAAAATCTTCATATTAAAAAAAGACAGTAAAAATTATGTATATTGTTATTATTATAAGCAGTGAATGCTGTGCCTTTAAGGAAATAAATATATTTGTATACAACAATCGTGTAATTTGCTTCAGTCACAAAATGTTTATACACAACAATCATCATGCAATTTGCCTCAGTCAGAAAATAACACAGAATCCAAATTCAGTGCTGAAGTGAATGTTCTTTACAAGTTTATGTAGTGGAAGAAATTTAAATGTCCTAAAGTAAATTGACATTATTTGTGTACACAAAATTATGACGCTGCATGTATTTGCAATAGAAATTCATTATTACACTATAATACATTTCTTTTACCTAGGTCTAATTCATGGAAAAGTAAAATTTTTTACAATATATATCAATTATTTTGTTTTGTTCAGTCTCTATGAATTTCTCATTTCACACAATTGAACTGCATATTTCTGTAGTCCTGTAATTTTTTACTACATTATTCTTCCTAAATTAAGATGTGAACTATCTATGGTCATGTGTTACTTACACAACTTCCTCTACGGCAGGTAGTACAGGTATGGTCTCTGCAATAGCAATAAACAGGTGTGCCTGAGCTAAGGACAGGTGACAGGTAAGGTGGGGTCCATACAGTAGTCCCAAACTGGAGGACAGACGCTTGTCCAACAGAATCTCCAAAATCTAAAACATAAACACAAGTCATGAGACAAAAGGTATACAGAAAATCACTAATTGTTGCAAGTGAAGTGTATTTCTGAGTTAAAACAACAAAAGACACGAGAGTTGGAGATGATACAGTAATCTAAGACTTGCAAACTGCCAAGCTCATGATGCACAGGTAAGATTATAGGTATTCGAATTAGTCTAACACCATGTATGTCTACTGAGAACTTCACTGTGTTTTAGAAAACACATGATGTACCCACCACTGTCTCAGGATGAGCTGTGAATATATCAATGAGTGTAACCTTTGACCATATGGCCTCACCCAAGGACAAAACCCAAGGACAGGAGTGCTAAAGGGAAAAATAAAAGTATGTAGTTTTGTCATAATTTGAATATGAAATGACTTTAGTAAGGGCTTATTTGACATACAAGTGATGAAAAAATGTTATCCTAAACAACTTCTTGACTCCTAATCCTGCCCAGGAACATGGTATAAGGAGAAAGGGAAATATGAGATCATTTTCAAATTCCAAATACAAAGTGAATGGGGTTCCTGAATTACAGGAGTGTATGTATGAACATGTAAATGAACACTCAAAATGGATCAAGAATTATTTTTTTAGAAAGGAGCATAATTCTTAAATCATCTGATTGTGACAACAGTACATGTTCACTCAATGTCAATAACATCTGCCCAGTTTGGAACATTGTTCATCTGATGTTAATAACATCAGCCAAGTTTAGAACATGTTCATCTGATGTCAATATCATCTGCCAAGTTTAGAACATCTTCGCATTATGTCAATAACATCTGCCAAATTTAGAAAAAAATGTTCACATGATGTCAATAACATGTCAAGTTTAGAACATGTTCATTTGATGTCAATAACATCTGCCAAGTTTAGAACATGTTCACCTGATGTCAATAACATCTGCCAAGTTTAGCACATGTTCACCTGATGTCAATAACATTTGGCATGTTTCAGGGCGATTCATCAAAAGCTGCAAGACTGGTTACCCAAGCAAGAATTCTTATATATAGAATATACCTTTAAGAGCAAAACGTATGGCCACATAACCACATGCCTTTGTTCATCTAATGACAATAACATCTGACAAGTTCCAGGACAATTTATCAAAAGCTGTGAGGTTAAGTTGTACACAATATAATTACCATATTCAATAAATACAATAAAGTTTGGTTAAATCAAACATCAATCATTTAAATACTCAGTATAACTCAAAAGACTAGCTGAGTCCTCTGTAATGCATTCTCTTGTCTATGATCCTGAAAAACCTGAAACGACTGAAAACTCCAACCAAAAATTTGGACCTATTGCACTTCAAGTTTTCAAAGTTCTACTGTACATTTAATGCCACAAAGGAGCAAAACTCTGAAAAAATACAAAAGAGTGTGACAATAGAATATGCATGTTGATCTCATGTCAATAACAGCTGCCAAGTTCAAAACAGTCCATGGGAAGATGTGATAGCAGCTGTACACACAAATATTTTGGAATGAACATATGTATGTACACTATGTACATACATACATGCATACATATGGAATGGATGGACAGTTCTAGCACTCTACGTCTCTGCCACATTCATGGTAGGGGATATAAAAAAAAACATTTCATGAAAACTATCCAAGACACACACACAGACAGCAGAACCCAAGAATAATGTAAACACTATATAACCCTGTCTCAGGCATAGAAATTGCAATGAATTGAAATAGTGTCCAGAATTTTTTGTTGCATGGTGTATTTGAGCAAAATTAGAACGAAGAAAAAATTGATGGAGTACCATGAACACAGATAGAGGATGAGTGCTTCCAATGTTTTCTACCACAAGTCCGGTTAATCAGTCTTGTTGTACAGTCCTGATAAATACTGACTCTCTGACATTGACATAGTTTATTTCAAATCAAGAAGGTCTACAGCATCTCCAGAATATTGTCAATCCACAATAAGAAAATCAAAATTCCAAATGTGACCTTATTATGGTCTGTTTCAACTCAAAATTTCAAAATTCCCCAAAATAATTATTTTAGAATGTTTTGCATATTCTAGTCCACAGATCTGGAATAGTTTACCAAAATCAGTGAAAGAAGCAACATCATTGAGTACTTTTAATCAAAGTGTATAAAATTGGCTACATGATACATCAATAAGATTAATAAGTATATACTCTTATTCCTCCACATTTTCTTTTACTTTTTTTTAAGCTTTGTATGCATGGAGTAATATCATTTGTATGCAGGGAGTAATATCATTTGTATGCAGGGAGTAATATCATTTGTATGCATGGAGCAATATCATTTGCATGCATTGAGTAATATCATTTGTAAGTACAGTGAAACTCCTCAAAACCAAAAACTTTTGGGACCCAATTTTTTACCGGTTTTGAGAAGTTTTGGGTTTACTGAGGCTTTTGCAGATGTGAAAAAAACTTTCTAAGCTCTTATGTGACATGAGAGAGAGTGGTTACAAAAGCATCAGTGTCTGTGTGTGTAAAAGTGCACAAATTTAAGAAAGTTATTTTTTTATTTTATTTTTGTAATACTGCATTTAATGAAGAATTAGCTGAACAATATACGTTCCTACCGAAAATTGTATCCTTTCACAGGAATAAATACAGCTGCTCCACATAGAAATACAGTACTCATCACAAGAAACATATGCGGAATGAAATACAGTACTTTTATAACTTGACTATAAGTCCATTGGAATTATGAATGATACTCCACAATATGTAAATACTCTATATAATTCATAATATTCACAGTTCAAGAGCCTGGCTTGAAGAAGGCATGGATCGTTGTCTGTTGTTTCTTACATAGTTCTTTAACTAATGTAGCTTGCATTAATGACTCCATTTCTTGTGCCATAGCCAAATAACAGTCATCCTTTGCAATTGCGGAAGTTTTTAATCTCTTTATAAACTCTAAAATTTTGAGGTATGTCCTATTACTACCGGTTAGCTCAGAACATCCATTGTCATCATCATATTCACCACTTCTCGTCGATCAGACTACTACAGCACCTGGTAACTGTAATTAGTCTGTTCCAGCGTGTGTCAGGAATTTAGCAGCTACAATATATTTCCAAGTTTCAACTGAGTTTCAGTTTTATGGGGTATATTTAAGCGTAAAATTGAAATTTGGGATTGAAAATTGTTCTGGTGTTCAGAGTTGAGGGGTTTCGGTTTACTGGGGAAAAAATGATGATATTAAAGAAGGAAAATTTTGGGACTAAAAAAACAAATCAGTCTTGAGGGGATTCCGGTATTTTGAGGGTTTGGTTTTGAGGAGTTTCACTGTACTTAGCATCTTTGAACTTTTACCTGCAAATACTTGTATATAATACAGGGCCCCAAGGGAGATAAGTTATTGTAAACTTATTGGGTTACCCTCTGAAAAATAATGACTTCCTTATTATAATCAAGATTTACTGTCATCATTGCAAAGGAAACAAGAGACTTACATACATACCTTGAGATTGCAAGGTTCAGTAATAGGCTTGGATGTGTCAAACTTGAAGTGACTGAGTTTAGACTCCACCTGTCGAAAGCTGGTGTCTCCCATGTGAGGTAGTCTCTCCCCATGTAGAAGCCTCTGTAGGACTATAATTGCTTCTGAGTACAGACCCAGGTCTGTAAGCACACGAACCTTCAGTATCCGCCCATCCACACTCCTTTGCACATCACGACATACATATGTTGTGAAGTACAGATACAGAGTGAACAGTGGCAAAACCTGTGACAAAAATTAATCGTTTCAAAGTAGTGAGAGAAAAAATGTACAATTTTTTTTAATGAAAATTCACAAATAACTGAATATCCTCCAAGTATCAACATACACTTATATGTGAGTGTAATGACTGTACCAATTCTAGTACCTTTTGAGAGAATGATTGTATATATATATACACCTCAACCAAATGCTTCAACGAATATCTGGTATATTTAAATGTAATAAATAAAAAGAAACAGACACTATACAACTGCACAAGAAAAATCCATTACTTCTATCATAAGACCTTCAAGTTTACAGTTTACATACATGCACATGATCTGCAACGTTAGCATTTGCTTTCAGGTAACAATGAAGCATTCTCTGCAAAGAAGTGTATATTCTTTTTCCAGATATCAGGGAAATATTATGAAAATTTTATAGAGGAATTATGATTTAGCCAAATCCATTTTATAAAGGATACAAATCTTAAATTGGGAGCAAATGATTCCATATTTTTCAAGGACTACAAACAGACCTGAAACACTTCTTCAAATATTAGTATTTATTTATGCTGGAAAGATCAATGATTCCTTTTTTCATAATGACAGATAAAAATACTACTACAGACAGCACCATTTTATTTTAAGAAAAGGTTGAAAATTAGAGATTTTGTCTTGAAGTTGATATATTTGACACTGACTGCCCCTCCCATGGCAAAATTAATGTATATTTCACTTGCCTATATGTCTTAACCTGTACATAAAGTGTACCACTGAGATTGTTTAAAATACAGAATAATGCAAGAAGACTACACTTACAAAGAGACTGTGTCTACCCCTAGCCAGTTCCTCAGACACCCATCTTAATGAAGCCACAAGCTGGCGTCCATCACAGCGAAATCGATCTGACAGCAGATCAATGCCAGGCACCAGGTTTGTCACTTCACATCCCTCGCCTACATCATACAGGGCATACTCCTGATCAGCATGGGGATGGGGCAGGGATGAGCGGAACAGGGACTGGAGAGACATATAGTACATACAGTCTAGCTTCACCAATCTAACCTGCTTTTATCCAAATAGTGAATCAATATTAGATCATGATAGAAACAATATAATGAAAGTCACTCAATACCTCTTTTTCTCCAATAATTGGGTTTATCTGATCATTTTAACAGGACTGAGCAGGCCTGACAAATATTGTCTTTTTCTTTTTCTGCAATAACTGGGTTCAGGACATTTTTTAAAAATGTTATTTTTGTACCTTGATCCATATAAAAGTCATAAACTATTTTATCCCTCTGTTTTGATGTTAAATGACCATCTTTTTTATGTATGTTGGAAAGCAAACAATTGGCAATAAAAAGCATTCAAAACACATTCAATCTGATGTGTATTCATGCCTATTAAAGGCTGAATCCTTGATACTATACCCATAGACAGTTGCTGGGTCCAAGGCCTCAGTCTTAAGGACTGTTAAGCCTCTGCTGTTTAGTGTCAGATTAACAAAATTAAACTGTATTACCAACAATATTCTTTTCGCAATGGATGACCCAATGACCCACTCACAAGCTGAATGAGTTTTTTTTAATAATAAATTCTTTCATCCTAGTTAGAGTTCATATCAACAGTAACATCAATGTTGATCATGCTGTAAAAGTCTAGCTACAATATGATATGCTATCATACAAATAAAGACCCTGAAAAAGGTAATTTTAGAACTGAAATGTAACAGAATGTAAATGAAATGCAGAATGAACACAAATGGAATGAGGGATGAACACAAAGGGAATGCAGAATGAATGCAAAAAATGTAGAATGAACACAATCCAAATGAAATTCTGCACACAATGACGAATGCATTTTTGAAGAAAACATGCAGTGCAAATGCAAAATGCAGAATGATGAATGATAAATGAAAATGGAACAATACACAAATGCATTTCATGAATGGACTTGAAAATCAGTTATTTTCAAGCTGCTGCTAAATTTCCATAGTTGAAAGCCTTTTAGCATCATAATCCAGGATCACATTCTTTACACTGACATAAGTTTTCACCATTTACAAGCCATGACTATGTTCTTGTTGAGATGATAAAAAAAATAACAACTGCCACTGAAGTGATGACATCATCACGGGTGGTTGTATCTCTACAATCTTTATCTAAACAAAAAAAGAAAAAAAAAAAAAATTTGCTAACAAATACTCAACAACTTTATTTCTACCCTTATTGCAGTTATGGTTATACTTTAATTTATCATAAATTCTATGTTGTCTTTTGCATTTTATGCATTTGAAATTTCATTAAGGCACACTTTTAATAAGACAAGAGAGGAAAACTAAAGTTCTCTTCCTTTAACACTCCCAAAAACAGAAAACCCTGGCTTTGATAAATGTATTTCCATTTCATTCCAAACAAGCAAAAATGAAAGGAAATGATGGATGAAAGTGATAACCACAAAACCTGAATGCATTTCTGAGACCATAAACATAATACAATGAGATGATAGATGAAATGCAAATGTGAATGGAATGAAAATGAAAATGAAACACAAATGGAATGCAAATGAAATGCTGACAAAATGTAGATTTGGTAAAATTACCCATTTCAGGGTCTGTACCACTAAAAACAAAACAAGAGGCCCAAGGGCCCAAGATCACTCAACTGCCTGACAGCTGCCTAACAGCCAAATGCAAGAGTAGTTGCCCAAGATATCTGGTGTGGTAGTATGTTTCTGTAGACATTTCTTCATGTGCATACATTATGAAAACAATTATTTCAAGGTTTCTGTGTATATTTTATCTTCATCCATATCTGACAGCACATTGGCATAATTTGTCCAATATTTGAAAGGCCTTTATGCCAGGATTCTTTCTGTCAAAGTTCTGTTGATAGGTTTTTGAGAAGAAGTCATTTAAAGGTTTTTATATTTTAGTAATGGCAGCTATATTTGAAGGCAGATCAGAATCATTTATATAAATTGTAAAGTCCCTTTTGTCTGGATGCATTCTGTGAAATTCTGTTTAGCAATTTTTGAGAAGAGGTCAATTAAAGATTTCTCTATTTTATTAATGGTGGCTATATTGGATTGCAGATCAGCATCATTTGTATAAATTTAAAAGCTCATTATGCCAGGATGCTTTTGTGTCAAATTTGGTCAAATTCTGTTAAGCAGTTTTTGAGAAGAATTCGTTTAAAAGTTTTTCTATTTTTAGTAATAGTGGCCATATTTGAGGGTGGATTAGCATCATCTGTATAAATGTGAAAGCCCTTTTTTAACTGGACGCTTTCTGTCAAGTTGGGTCAACTTATGTTTAGCCATTTTTGAGAAGAAGTCAATAAAAGATTTCTCCATCTATAATAATAGTGGTAGCATTTTATAGCATATTAACATCATCTGTACAACTTTGAAAGCTCATTATGCCAGTATGCTTTCTGTCGATTTTGGTTAAATTCTGTGGAGTGGTTTTTGAAAAGTCAATTTAAAGTTTTTATTTTTAGTGATGATGGCCAACTTTGATGGCAGATCAGTATCATTTTAAAGTCCATCATGCCAGGATGCCTTCTATCAAATTTGGCTAATATCTGCTGAGTGGTTTTTGAGAAGCTGATTAAAGGTTTTTCTATTTTTGGTAACGGTGGCCATATCTGATTGCATATCTGCATCATTTATACAAATCTGAAAGCCCTGTATGCCAGAATCATGCTTTCTTTTAAATCTGGTCAAATTTAATTCAGCAGTTTTTAAGAAGTAGTCACATAATGGTTTTCTATTTTCAGTAACAACAGCCATGTTTGATGATGGACTGGATTCATCTGTATAAATTTGAAAGTTCTTCATGCTATGATGCTTTCTGTCAAATTTAGTTAAAAATTCCATTAAGCTTTTTTTGAGAAGTTATTTAATTTGCTTTCTATTTTTAGCAGTAGTAGCCATATTTGATGATGGATTAGTATAATTTGTAACAATATGACAGCCCTTCAGGCTGAGATGCTTTCTGTCAAATTGGGTCAAATTCTGTTCAGCAGGTTCTGAAAAGAAGTTTTTTAAAAGTTTTTTCTATTTTTAACAATGGCAGCCATATTTGATGATGGATCAGCATCATTTGTATAAATTTGAAAGGCCTTTATGCCATTATGTTCTCTGTTAAATTTGGTCACATTCAGTATGGTCATTTCTGAGAAGTCACTTAAAATTTTTATACTTTCAGTAATGGTGACCATATTTGAAGCAGATCAGTATAATTTATACAAATCTGAAAACCCTTCATGTCCATATGCTCTCTGCCAAAACTGGTCAAAATTGATCCAATTCGTGAAGGATGGACAACAGACAATGTACAATGGATGCAGGGCCGTACCATAAGCTCACTTGGCCTTACAGCCAGGTGAGCTAATGAGGTGACATCCCTACTGATGTTATAATCTAGCTTGTAAATCAGATAAATTTTCTCCTCAGATCTAGAAAATTTCCAGTACTTTCCATGCTGCCTGGAATTTAGATTTTTATGAAATTTAACTAACATCAAAATCTTTTATTCATTTAAAAATGAAATTTTAGAAAATTAATTTATTGTATTCAATGTAATACCCCCACATGCTTAAAACAGCCCCCCTCCCCTTCTTTATGGCAAAAAACAGCCACTTCTGATTGCATGCGTCTTGATCCTAGCACGCCTCGTGAGAGGGAGGCAGCTGCTAAAATCCACCTGGAACATTATGCTTTTTGCAGAACCTACCACTGCGCACAACTGGTGTATCATTACCACTTAACTTTGTGGGTTTAATTTATGAAAAGTGGATCTTATATATTTTATTGTTTGCTACCATATTAAGAGAATGAACATCCAGAGTGTGAGTTCCAAACAAAAACCAAGGGAGCTACTGTAATACATGTAATTTTATGTACAATTTAATTTGCATACACAACCAATCGATAAAAACCATAATTATTTTGTTTTTACTTATTTGTTTGTACATAAGTTTTTTATTATTGAAAACTTATATTTTCCACAAATGAAGTCTAAAATAAGAAGACTAACATCTTTTAGAATGAAAATATACATGCAAATATTGTACAAAGATGACAAAAATAAAGATGATGCCTAATGAAAATATACATGCAAATATTGTACAAAGATGACAAAAATAAAGATGATGCCTAATGAAAATATACATGCAAATATTGTACAAAGATGACAAAAATAAAGATGATGCCTAATGAAAATATACATGCAAATATTGTACAAAGATGACAAAAATAAAGATGATGCCTAATGAAAATATACATGCAAATATTGTACAAAGATGACAAAAATAAAGATGATGCCTAATGAAAATATACATGCAAATATTGTACAAAGATGACAAAAATAAAGATGATGCCTAATGAAAATATACATGCAAATATTGTACAAAGATGACAAAAATAAAGATGATGCCTAATGAAAATATACATGCAAATATTGTACAAAGATGACAAAAATAAAGATGATGCCTAATGAAAATATACATGCAAATATTGTACAAAGATGACAAAAATAAAGATGATGCCTAATGAAAATATACATGCAAATATTGTACAAAGATGACAAAAATAAAGATGATGCCTAATGAAAATATACATGCAAATATTGTACAAAGATGACAAAAATAAAGATGATGCCTAATGAAAATATACATGCAAATATTGTACAAAGATGACAAAAATAAAGATGATGCCTAATGAAAATATGTTTTACTGTTCACTTATTCAGACCTGCCAACCATAACAAGATCTTTTCAGTAATATTTTTCTGTAAATTAGATCAATTTTCAGTAAGGTGTAACAAAATATCATGTACTGCTATTGTCAATTTTTGAAAACTGTGATCTGATGCAACAATGGCAACATTATATTCAACTGAAAGTTTGTAAAGTACACTTAGAGCAAAATGCCTTCCAGTTCAGTTTCAGAAACTGTGGTTCCAAACCCAGTGGAGGTCAATGGCTTCTTGCTAAATCACTCAACTCAACAGAATCTTTGTTTCTTTAAATTTTACATAACGGCAGCAGTCATCTATTGTACAAAGATGACAAAAATAAAGATGATGCCTAATGAAAATATACATGCAAATATTGTACAAAGATGACAAAAATAAAGATGATGCCTAATGAAAATATGTTTTACTGTTCACTTATTCAGACCTGCCAACCATAACAAGATCTTTTCAGTAAGGCAGACAATATTTTTCTGTAAATTAGATCAATTTTCAGTAAGGTGTAACAAAATATCATGTACTGCTATTGTCAATTTTTGAAAACTGTGATCTGATGCAACAATGGCAACATTATATTCAACTGAAAGTTTGTAAAGTACACTTAGAGCAAAATGCCTTCCAGTTCAGTTTCAGAAACTGTGGTTCCAAACCCAGTGGAGGTCAATGGCTTCTTGCTAAATCACTCAACTCAACAGAATCTTTGTTTCTTTAAATTTTACATAACGGCAGCAGTCATCTCTCCTGCCATAAGCAATACACAAATCAACAAAACATGATGTCCAATAAATGGAACTGTTGCCTTTCCAGCTTTTTTTTCCAAGCATGGTAAAAAATCTGAATATTCCTTTTATACTTCTGTTCTGACTTTAACTTTGTAAGAGGCTGATTGTCCTTTTTGCCTTCAGTTTATTTTTGTTTGTTGGACAACATTTCAAGCTGATGCTATAACATAAAAGCAAAAGCTTGATCATACAGGTGTTTTTCATGAATAACATGGGCAGATTAAAGTGTCTAACATTCTCCTATAAATCTGGTCAGGTTCCCTGAACAACTCCACTTAATCTAATATGAAATCCCAGATCCAAGCCAATATCTAGATTTGACCATAATGATTATGTTTTTGTATTTTCTGCTAGTATTCTGCAAGTCCATAATTTAAGGGTCATTGCAGTAAGACTTATGGTCAAATCATAAGGGTTGGAAGGTGTACTTATTTACTGCAAGACATTTTTATGCATATTTATTCTAAGAATTTCTCTCAATTACCAGTGTGTAAAAAAAGATACCAGCCATTTTCACTAGAATGTACATTAAACTGGAATTACAACAAGAACTTTGGCCTTTTTTTAACACGTAAATTATCAGCTATCAATCTTTCCAGTCATATTAAATAATACATACTAGTGTCCTTGATAGAGAGCTAAATTTCAATGAAGAGTTAACAAATATTTAAAGCAATGTATGTATTCCATTTAGCAAATCCTAATGCAAACCCTGATGAAATAGTCTCCATTATCATATGCATGTCAGTGTCTTTTTTTCACAACTATGTGATGATTTTGTACACATGAACTTTGCATTGTTGAAATCAAAACCCCTTATAAGCAAAAGCAATCAGGGAAAGAATAAGAACTTTACAAACTATCTTGTATGTTCTGTTTAACTGGTGATTTTGAGTATAAATATGTAAAACTTGTTTGATAACAATTCACATCTGTGATCTCAAGATGCTTGCTTTAAATACCATAGCTGTTCTAAAAATTAAATCATTTCTCTATCAAGAGCATGACATTCTACCACACCGATTTTCCAAGGGCTAACTCTTCAGGCAATATACCATTGTTTATTTATCAACATATTTATGTTGAATGAGTTTTTTCAACATGTGCTGCTTGGTATATATTTTAAATCTTTCTTTGTTTCATTTTAATGATGTTTATCTATCTTCGTGTATACAGTACTCTTTATGCCAGGTGCTACTCTTGTAAATGTCTTAAAAAACCAGTGACACCTTTGTACTTGCCAACATAAGTGTCAGATCAATGAATACAAAATAACTACAGCTTGACAGGAAGTAGAGAAATGTAGGCCTTGTTTCACTTCCAGAGAAAACAACTCAACATGCTAAATGTTAAAGTGACTAATTTTGTAGCATATATGATCCTTCTTGGGATTTAAACTGAAAGGACATAAATATTAACAATATTCAAATCCAAAATATATATCGCTGAAACTGAAGGAGCATAGTATGTATTTTTTAAAAATAATTTCCATTTACTATTTTATTACTTTTTTCTTATTGACAAAAGCTTCAGCTAAATGAACACAATTAAAATTAAAGTATATTGAACAAAATGGCATGAAAAAGGGCTAAAATCTCTCTCTCATACAAAAACCAACAAATTACATTACCCATTTGCATTTCAGTCCGATCGGGGTGTAATGTATTTGGATCATGAGGTGTCAATATAATGGTATGACAATGGGATACCTATGTCCATGTCATAGTTATCTGAATCTGAACTTATCTAATGCAATACACACATATATAAGCAAATTCAAACAACATATTGTACTAGTGCATGGTGCTTTTAGCACAATTATGCTCAGATGCACGTAAATTTAATACTGATGGTCATATAAATGTTTTGGAGTTCTCCTCAATGTCACATTCTTTATCTGTTTTTACAAGATGAATTTCCAAAAATGATAATTGTTTTGTATATTATTTTTCAAGCTAGTATGTACATACACATGATATGGACAGTTTATGACACGCTGATATACACTGATTATAATAAGCTTGTACCTGATGAATTTTTACCCAAATTATAAGTTTGAAGTGTACAGTGTTGGTATTACATTAAATACAGTAATTTTAACTTTTCCAAAAAAACTTTTCACTTTTCCCAGGATGCTACATAAAGGAGTTTGCCAACCCTACTAAGTAGAACATTGACTAAGTAAATTTGTGCAAATTAAGCTAAATAATGCTTTGAACAGTGAGTGTCAATGCTAGTCACCTTATAAATCACACTAAACAAACAGTATGGACTCTTATTCAATTACCTTTAGGCATTACAACAGCAGTTTTAACCCTTTTAACTATAAACCTTTTATAAGGAACTCTCATCTATCAAATTTCAGGATATTACACGGTGGTAAGTCCAATTTGTGAAATAATTTATGCAATAATTCCTGTTTTTGACAAAATTTTGTTTAACTGAGAAAATGTATATAATTCATATTCATCCATTAAAAGTGCTAACAAAATTTAACAATGTCAGGACTAATTTATTGAAATTTAAAATTATCATGAAAGAACTTTTTCATAACCTGCATGACATCAACTTGAGCATCTCCTTGGCAGAGGTAAAAGTGACAACTTTAAATCAATATACAATTCCATATTTATGTGATAGAAAGCAACATGTTCGATGGGAAACATTCACTCTATCCCATTTTATATAAGGCATGTTGTTACTCAAGGCTCAGTATTGGGTCCCATCCTCTTTCTTTTATTTACCAATGATCTTCCACTCTGTACTCAACATACAAATACTAACATGTTTGCAGAAGATGCAATGTTCTCTCCATCAAGTAATAATGTCTATACCCTGGAATGCAAACTAAGGTCAGAGCTTAAGTCAAATAAGGAGTGGTAGAAACAAAATAAATGGTAACAATTAAATCTAAGACAAAAAGCATGTTTATAGCAACATCTAAAACACTTGCAAAATCAGAAAAAAAGATCTATCTCTACATTAATAATACTGCAATAAAAAATGTTATGGATGAGAAGATTTTGGGGTAATCATTGACAAGAAGTCTTAAGTGGGAAAAACAAGCAGACAGTGTCAGTATGTCCTTCGCATCTAAAATTTCAATTGGTTCTATTTCACTTAATGGAATCTTTGTCATACCCACTGCACTAGGTAGAGATTTAGACATTGTGCTTTACCTTGAAAAGATAACCAGACAGGAAACAGCATTCCATCCTCATCCCAAGATCAGAGGTCAAAATGTATCTGCATTGAAAGAGATGAGTGTAAACATTCTGTTCAGAACTTCAAAACATTAAAAAAATTCTTGAACTTTATATGTACATATTTATTTAAGATAACTGCTTATACTATTTTACTTTTTGGCAATACTGTCCTTTACTATTCGCTGGCAAATACAAATTTCAGACCAAAAATGTATGTGCATGAATCTACTAACTACTGATTTATTCCAAACAGATTTTTTCTTTCAATTCTAATATCCAAACCCCTGACACAAATACATTCTATATTTAAAATTAGAAAACTGTTTTTTATGCTAATGATGTTATACAGAACATGAACAAATATCCTCAGCAAAAATTAGATTTAATGCCCATCACTTGTAACAGACTATGAGAAAATGTTATACCTGTAGATAAAAGTTTTATGTAAAACAGCTTTCATGAAATACGATTAAGATTTTAAGTTGCTGTTTAATGCTGTGCAAAACATACTAATTAAAGCTTTTATCTTTTCATTATATCTCAATAAAAAAGAATTTCTTGATCAGTGTAGAGACATTAATTTCCTGGTCTTTTTATAGGATAATTTTATTTCTCATTACTCTTAAAGCATTTAGGGAGTTAGGACACTTTCATACATGGTACGAGTTTAAATACAGTCCTACCCATTTATGTCGACATCCTCGGGCCCGAGGAAATATTCTCGACATAAGCGGATGTCTAGATAAGTGTTGGGGGGGGGGGGACCTGTCGTCAGTAAGCCGGATTTACACTTTGAGAAAACAAACAATGGAAATTTTGAGTACATGAAGACAAAACCAGCGTGAAATACACGTCTATATTGACAAATTACATTTTGGTTACCTTTGTGTAATAAAATCCACAATGCATTAAGTGCATGTATATGAAAAATCCATGAATTCGTGTACGGGTCTCATGTTAGAAAATGTATGCATCGGTCACATCCTGATAGGAAATACATGTATAAAAAAATGGTTGTCCTCATTTGATCTAACACATCTTCACAATTCACTACGATAATCGTTGTTGCCAGTAGCTCATGGTTGCATAGCTGTTATTTACATGTGACAAAGTACATGTACATGTACTTAAATTGGCCGAGATTTTGGTCAGCCTGAAACAATGTTCCCATCTTACTGAGGCTACCAAGGGGATGGGGGCAATTCACAAGGAAATGATAACATGTATTTATTTACGGAAGTCATCATGAAAAGTACTTAAAATTGAACAAGAGATATGCTGCTGACATGATTAATTTACCTTCATCGTAGACTTTCTTTATAGACTCAGCAGCTTTCATCCATCTAGACCAACAAGTTGTTCTCCTCCTTTTTTTTTTTTTTTTTTTTACTGGTCCCTCACCATTAAAAAAAAAAAAAAAAAAAAAAATAAGGTGGAGAACAACTTGTTGGTTTATCATCCATCCTGACAGGGTGTTATGTTTAAGTGAAAAGTTTTCACAGACATATTTGCAAGATGCCCCACCTTCAACTTCCTTAACAGCCAGACATTTAGTTTCCAGAGACTGTAAATTTAATCTGCGTTTTACACTGCCGTTGGTAGCCATCGTAAACATAAATAAAGTTAAAAAGGAAACTTTCACAGCACAATAAACTTGTTTTAATCACCGATCACTTTGGAAAATGCAACAATCGATCAGATTTCATTGCTTTTATTCAAGTTTGGTGATGATTTTTTTTTTTTAATGAAGGGTGGATTGTTTTTATTGAACATTGTAACAGGCTTGCTTTGATGAAGGGTACATGTGTTATTTAAGTCGCCGCGAGAGGCCAACTTTATAGGACCAAACAAAAGCCTGTTTTTTAATCCACTGAGACAGTAAAGCCTGGCGGCAAGATCAACTAATTGTTGAACAAAGTACAGGTCGGAACTGGCCGCTTGTCGACCTAAATGACCCGGCGGCAAGATCAACTAATTGTTGAACAAAGTATGGTCAGAACTGGCAGCTTGTCGACATAAATGTTTAGAAAACAAAGGATTTGTTCAAGCTGGGACCAAGGGCTTCTGTCGACATGTACGTTAATTTTTTATCTCGACGTCGACATAAGCATGACAAATTTGGTAGTAATAGTAGACCAAGGGACCGGGACTTTGCTTTTTTGTCGACATAGGCAGCTTGTCGACATAAGTGATGTCGATATAAGTGGATAGGACTGTACTTCAAATCATCTTATTCTTGCCAAATTCAATAAAATCAAGATATATACAACACAAAGTTTTTACTATCTGGTCATTTGTAATATGTATGTCATCATAATTTAGAACAATGAATCAGTGTGAATATAAAAATCTGACATATAGTTGTTATGCTCAAGTCATCAAAATGTAATGTTCAGGAAAATTGTACAACTGACAGACAAGTATAAACTCTCCAGGCTAATTTGGCACAAATGATAACTCACTGTGCTATTTTTGATGTGATTACACCACTCAACAGACAGCCCCAGAGTCCACAACGATCTAGAAGGTGTGAACTGATGTCTGCTGACTGTCCAAATGATTTCCTCCAAGTGTGTAGTGCATCCTCACAGTCCAGAATCAAATCTAAAGCATCAGCCCACCACTTGTATGAAGCTCTAAAAAATGGAATACAACCTTTAAGACCTGCATTTATCTTGTTCATAATAAACATAATAAATATTTTACCATATGGCATCAATGACAGGATTGTCGCTTTGACCCATTTTATATTTTTTATATTTTAATGTGCAAATATCACAAAGAATGACATACAAGTTAAATGTGTCATATCATGACTTCAAAATGGGTCAGTTCCAAAATGAATTTCTAGTGAAACCAATATGATTTTGAACAGATTTATTTTAAAAATTCATGTGTTTTATCATGTGATAATTAGATTTTTACATCTGTGCTCATTTCAAATTAAATTTATGAAACTTGTTTGAATAATTTCAATCTTTTATTTGCCAAGGCTGGAAAACAATAGAACTGAATTAAATAATTTCACAAGTTTTATTTTGAAAATAAGCACTCATGTAAGATATTCTGTGTACCAGGATGTCCAGACACATAATGTATTTTAGCAGGTTTTACAACTATGTTTCAATAGCGATTTTTACCTAAAAACATGGACAAGTACAAAAATAAATACTGCTTTGTACAAAAAGATCTTACAATTTCTTACAATACAGTTTTCATGTAATTTCCTATCCTTGGCTTTTCATTAATCTCTGAAATCACCACAGAGAATTTCCATCAAAACATATATGGTCATTTTAATCAACCTGACAAACCATGTTTATATCAATAACATATCATTTTTCTATTTCTGAAAAGTAATCATCAATATTAGGAATCTACTGATTCTTCATGCTTATTATGTAATATATTCCATGTTGAAATTTGTACAATTATCATCCCTATAAACATATTCAAGGTGGAACCCATTCATAAAAAAAAATTAGAACAAAATTTTCAAAAGAAACATAAAAAATAAAAAACTGATTTAACCTTGGGATCTTCAAGTCGTACTTAGTCACATCAAATAGGAGGCCCAAGTGGGTCAGACAGCACTCACTTGGCTGACATCTGCCTAATATAACTAAATGCAAGAGCAATTGGTTAAGAAATCAGGGTCAGTATGATGCTTTCTGTAGAAATTTCTTCCAAAGATGTTGACTGCATATATTATGAAAACAACTGTTTCAAGGTTTTTCTACTTTTGGTATTCTCATTCACATTTGATAGAACATCAGCATCATTTGTCCCATACTGAAAGGCCTTTATGCCAGGATGCTGTTGTCAAAGTTGGTCAAATTCTGTTGAGTGGTTTTTTTTGGTATAAAGTTGTTTAAATATTTTTCTATTTTTAGTAATGGTAGCTATATTTGATGGCAGATCAGCATCATTTGTACAAATTTTAAAGGTCTTTGAGTTAGATTACTTTCTATCAAATTTGGTCAAAAATTATGTTGATCTTTTTTTAGAAGTTGTTAAAAGTTGTTCTATTTTTAGTAACATCAGCCATATTTGATCGCAGATTGGCATTTATTCAAATTTAAAAGCCCTTTATACAAAGATGCTTTCTGTCAAATTTGGTCAAAATCTGTTGAGTACTTTTTAAGAAACTGTTTAAAGATTTTTCTATTTTTAGTCATGATGGCCATATTTGATGGATCATCATCATTTGTACAACTCTGAAAACCCTTCATGGCAGAATACTTTCTGTGAAATTTAATCAAATTCTCTTGAGTGGTTTTTGAGAATATGTTGAAAGTATTTATATTTTTAGTAATGGTGGCCATACTTGATGGTGGATCAGCATCATTTGTAAAAAAAACTGAAAGGCATTCATGCCAGGATGTTTTCTATTAAATTTGGTCAAATTCTGTTGAATGCTATTTCAGCAGTTGTTTAAAGGTTTTTCTATTTTTAGTAATGGCAGCCATATTTAAAGGCAAATTGGCATCATTTGTACAAATCGGAAAGACCTTTATGCTAGGATGCTTTCTGTCCAATTTGATCAAATTCTGTTCAGTATCTTTTTAGAAGATGTCTTTTATGTTCCACTCAAAGTGTTTTTGAAGTAGCATTTAAAGTGGCAAGGCAAAGGGCTAAGTTGTTTGTTCTACAACTCTAACAATGAAGAGAAAGTTAACATAAATACATTTACAAGTCTTGTCCCACTTGGGCAGACATTAATTTTAATCATTATTAGGAAAACTATGTGCAGACAGCTGAGGAAAATGACTGCTTGTGTGTGCTGGGGTTATGTACTTGAAATAGCACAAAGTACAGGGATTACCAGTGGGGAAAATTAGGCTGATAACTTTTCTTTAAATTTTGAACCCTGTGCAAAAATGTGAAACTTAGAAGCGGAACCTAAAGACAAATTTAAACATTTGCACAATTACTTTTCTCTTTTTCATATCATTATGTATGTTTTTTTCTGAAAAAAATGGTACAATAATATTAATGCTGTGTATGAAAATAACTTAACCCTGCCTCCTTTGATCTTTCTTATACAACATGTGTTGAGGTGGTACTGTGTGTGAAATATATTTGCTTAAGGAGGGAACTTACAAGTCTTAGGATTGAGAAACAAAATCAACTTAAATTTACAACTGCTGAATTAAATGAATGAAAAATATCACCAAAAATAAAATTTTGTTTTAATTCATTTGTAATAAAAATTAAGGAAAATTGTCAAAAAGCAGATTCTCATGCTTCCTGATATTGGTGCCAGAAGAATTAGCAAACTCTTTTACCCTCTGACCTTAGACCCCTTTGAACCTGATCTGTTCCATCCCCGTTAAAACTGCAGACATCTGAGGAATAATTGTGGCAAGTTTTATGTTCCTATCTTTTACCATAGTATTGGTTGCTATGTTGAGAAAATGCAATGAACATTTTTGAAAATAGCTCACTTTTCATCATTGTGTGGTATAAGGGGTGGAGGAGACTTGTGTGAGGCCTTGGTGCTAATGAAAACTGTTCTGTGGAAGAAATGCATGATAATCGTTCAGAAGGACTATTTATATGCTTGGAATTTCAATTTGTCAGCTATACAACCAAACTTAAACCATACAATAATAACATCTGTTTGGTCCTTATGGTTCTACTCCAGGGCTTTTTTTTAGCACAGTTGAAAATGAGGAAGGCAAAGGGTAAAATTGTTTGCTCTACAACTCTGACAATGTAGAGACAGTTTACATACATACACTTACATGTCTTTCACATTAATTTTGATCACTATTAGAAAAACTATGTACAGACAGCTGAGGAAAATGATTGCTTGTGTGTGCTGGGATCATGTACTTAACAGAGCACAAAGTACACTAACATTGCCTGTCAATGAAATACAGAAATGAATTTTAACAGTGCAGGCATTACTATTTTCTGAAAGTGCACTTATGAAATTTTAAAATATAAAAAAACTAAAAGAAAAGTATGGCTTATTTCTTTATAACTGACCTCTGAAGTTCAGAAAGTCAAAATAGCCATGCAGATCTAGTAATTTTCAATGAAATGCACATCAGGTTAAGGCTTAGTTGTGTGCTCACAAACCCAAATCAACCCCATCATTCAGATATCAAAATAAAGAACATTTTAGGTTCTTTCAATTCGCCACAGGCAATACACATTTTTCTTTTAAAACAAGTGCAAATCAGAGGGATACCTTTTCTTTCAATTTTCGACCTTGTGCAAAAACGTGAAACATAGCCAAATGAGGAAGTTAGCTATTTATGGTACAGAAGCATGTAAAGAGGTGCTGTGGTTTTACTCATACCACTGTGAGAAACCATCCATTTGCCTTCATATACTTCAAAAGTGGTATACCTTCTTAAGTGAGTGATCCTGTCTACCACTTGTGCTGAGAAGAGCTTCTTTCTGATAAAAACCATGTGTGCAGGTTTAGTCCCTCCAAGTCTGGATGGGAAAAACATGCATTCAGGATTGTTTGAGCAAGCTAGAAGAGGACAGGATATTTCTGGGAATCCCTGCTGTTCAACTCCGAAGGTCAATGATCCATGATTTTTCCCACTTGAAAGGAATAATCAGGACCTGTTGACACTTAGATTGGGTATAGGAGAGATGAAGTTTAGGAGCTTGTCATTTCCATCACATCACAACAAGTCTACAAGAGGTCAAACCTAGCAGGTGTAGATTCTGCTGAAGACTGAGGGGTGAATGGACCATTTGGTATGAATCAGCTAATTCTGGTGGAAAAGTCCACTAGGACACTGAGCCCGCCTGTGATAGGGCAGACTTGAAGGTGGATTGTTGACAATAACACCACCTGAGAAATCCCAAGCCAGCAGGCAGAGTTCTGGGGAATTGGTTCCTCCTTGCTTCCTTATGTACATGATGACAGTCAAGATGTTGGATAGACTGTGTTTACCTTTTCAATCATCTTCCACCATGAGTGAAAGGCATTAATGATGTCCTTCATCTCCAGAAGACCGATATGGAATGAACCAAGGGGGCCCCGTCTCACTCACTTCGCTAACACGGTTCAAGATGGTTCAGAACCCCATGCCCAAATGAATGAAATGCTGCAATGGGATGAAGCTGGATTAGACCTTGTTGACAAGGAATCCAAGACAAAGCAGCAATGAAACAAGTGATTTCATGTCCTGGTACAACAATGAAGGATCTGATGCTTTTGCATAATATCAACCAGGTAGTTCGACATCACAGATGTGGATGACGTTTAGAAGTGCAATACGACTCTGTCTATAGTTCTCATGAAGCCCTAGGAAGTAATATTCAGACTGAAAGGGAGTGCCCTGAACTGGTTGACAGTGTCCCTGTATGCGAACCTTGTGAATTTCCAGAAGACCTGTGAATAGGAATGTAAAGGTATACATTTTTTAGGTCTATGCTGACTGCAATAATGTCCTCCTTAACAGCATTGAGAACCGATCACAGTATCTCCAATATGAACAAAGTGTCCAAATGAAGTAGATGAAAGCGTTAGATCCATGAGTGGATAAAGTGTGCCACTTGTGCTGAGTACTTCCTCCCACTCGGAAGTCAGAAAAGGGTAGCAAAAGGATGACATCATTTCCACTAAGGGTTGACAAGGAGAGAATATGGGATATCACAGTATCTCCAATATGAACGAGGTGTCTAAATGAAGTAGACGAAAGCGTTAGATCCATGAGTGGATAAAGTGTGCCACTTGTGCTGAGTACTTCCTCCCACTCGAAGTCAGAAAAGGGTATCAAAAGCATGACATCATTTCCACTAAGGGTTGACAAGGAGAGAATATGGGATGTGACTGGTCCTTGTCTCCCAATGTTTATCATTGGAGACCCATTGAAACTGGATCACTGTCAAGAGAAGGGGAAGATGGAGATGGGGTTGGGGGGGGGGCCTGTTTGGCCTGCCTTATGGGGTCCTTCCTATTTCTCTGATCTCTCCTGGAAATGAGAACAGGGCTCTGAGTAACTGGGCCTTTGTGTGAACTACAAATGACTCTGTGATGGTTTTTCACAGCAGCGGACATGGAAAGAGAGGAGCATCTTCTTCCACAAGCCAAAGATTAACAGATGCATCTATGACACTGGAAGTGGGTTTGGGGCTGCTCTGTTAGCACACGAGCTATATGTGAGACTGACCCCAAGCATGCCTGGAAGTGGTCCTTGACAGAATGGTTTAGACTATGTTCAGATTGCTGAAAAATAGCCATGGAAACCAAGTTGAACATGGACTCTTTTTCTCTGACATTTCAAAAACAGAAGTTGCAAGTCAAGGAAGGACTTCAGCTCCATATGCACAGACGAAAGGCTGACAGTTCCAGGTCAGCAATATCTCTGTTGATAGGTGATGGAAATCAGTGGTGTAAAAACAAAGGCCTGTTAACATATGTGTCTTGAAGGCTCTTTGAACACAATGAATAATGTGTGCGACTCAATCAAACCATGGCAGTTGCTTGAATGATGGCTGGTCTTTATTGACTAAGAGATCAATGGATACAGAAAGGTAAGAGGCCACAGGTGGCTTAGGCAGTGGAGGCAGACAAAACTCAAGAGGCAGAAACTGGAAAACTTCATCAACTGATGCATGGAAAGGTGAGTCTTCTCTGGACATCATCAGACTACAAAAGGAAGATGGCACTTGTGGGCATGAATCTTCATAAACAGAAGAGTGAGTCAATAGGACAGCCTTCAGTGAGAGGAGTGGCAACTGAGCAGGTGAAACAGGTTGTGTGAGATTGTAAACAAAGACTGGGAGTCCATCCAAGTTTGGACATGGTTATCTCCAGGAGTTCACTGCATGCATCACCTACAGTCTGGGCATGGTACCTGGTGTCCAGAAGCTAGATTTCACCATTGCCAGTACCAGGCTGTGACAGAGCTGTGACCAGTGATGGAACTATCAGTTGCCATTCCACTATACTTCTATGGACCTGGTACTGGTATATTTCTCCTGTGATGGGAGCAACAAGTGTGTCAATAAAAGGCAGGTAAATGAGACTTGGAGTCCATTCTTATTGGGATACAGTTATCTCCAGGTATGCGCTCAAGCATCCTCCACCATTCTGGACTGGTATTGGGCATCTTGGACTGGACTGTCACCACAGCCAGTACTAGGTCAAATTAGAGCTGGGACCAGTGATGAATTCATCCATTGTTGTTCAGTGAAGACATCATGTATCCAGTGCTAGTGAGCATGGGAATGATTGACAGGGCATTATTCATGCCTAGAAGCCTGTACTGGGTACACCGGTAAATATCACCATATCCAGTCCTGAAAATCAAAGTCATCTGGTAAGACTTCACAAGTGCTGGAATTAGCTGGTCTGTAGCTGGTAAGAGTCCACAGTTGAGGGCCAGTACTGGTTATAATGGGTATAATCATTGTAGCCAGTACTGCCATTTGTAGACTGCAACCATATGCAAGTAGTCCAGGGCCAGGTGGTGACCTAGGACAAAGTCCGTTTCTGGCTATCTTTAGAACGATCACCATATCCAGTAACCCGAAGATTCATGTCTGGTTCAGTTAAAACTCCATACATGTAGAAACTGGTCTCAAGGGTTGTGTCCCAAGATACCAGTCTAGTTGTAATGCTAGGGGTGACATTGGGTCTGGAGCTGACTCACTTTTTAAGTCAGATAAACTTTAAGCTGTTGCTAAACCAAGCCAAGATGGTTGTAACATTTGTTTTTAGCTTGGGAGGGTTGGATTTGCAAGGAAGTGGACATGCTCCTAATGTATTGTGATCAGGCAACATATCTGAAGAAAGAACTTGAAAGGCCTTCATGCCAGGATGCTTTATAGCAGATGTGGTCAAATTATGTTCAATAGCTTTAGAAAAGAAGTTGTTAAAAGGTTTTTATATTTTAATAATGATGAACATCTTTGACAGAATATCAGCATCATTTGTAAAAACTTGAAAAGCCTTTATGCATGGATGCTGTCTGGCATGTTTGCTTGAAATTGGTTTACTGGTTTTAGAGAACAAGATGACAACAGCAATCGTTGACTGATGCACAATGGACACACAAAGCACAATGGATGCAGGGCCATTCCATAAGCATACTTAGCCTTATGGCATGGTGAGCTAAAAAGTTTCTAAGTTTTAGTATGTGTGTATGATATAAGCTGGTTTAAATGTATTAGCATCTATATCTGTTATCTGAATTAACATGGAGTTTACATTACCAAGAGTCCATTGCAAGGAAAAGTGTGTCACTCCCTATATTACACCTTACAGCAGAACTGTACTTCTTTACCAATCAATTAACATATTAAATGACATATCAGCCCGTCTACTAAGTGTTAGAGCAGAGAAAACAATTGTACTAAATAAAGATCTAGTCTGTGTGAGGTGCATGCTGGGAAAAATTTCTACCTCGGATAACTGAGCACTGATTTCATTTCCCATGATGCACTCAAAAGTTCAAGAGAGAAAGTGGTACTTGGGAATCTGTGTATCTATTTTTATCAACAACAGCCCAATCAGGTGAACTTTTCCTAATGCCTAATTATACTGTGCAGGGAGTAAAGTGTCACGGGCAACAGAATAGGGAGGTGGCACACATCCCCTAGTTATGAACTTCTGACATTACCTTATATTCCCAGCATGGAAGTGAAGGTTTCCAAGTTCATGCATGGCTTGTGCTGCCAGATCTCTCTGATTCTTGGCAAGCAACATTTCTGAAAGAGATCAAAATAATACATAAATTTATGTTGCACTGATTTCGTACATGTTCAATAAATCCAATTTGTTCAAAAATAAGGCACCAGAAAGGGACAGAGTTGCACACTTTGACAAAAAGCTTAACTGGAATCTAGCCAAAGTTACAATGAATTGCAATTACAATGTCTTACAAGAGAACAAAGCCTCATACAAGAAAACAGATAATAGTTAGATCTGTGTTTTAAAATGGCAACTCAGCTGGTTTTTCCAGGGTTAGAAGTTGCAGACAACATAGCAAGACTACTATTTATTGGAAATTTTATTTCACGTCCTTTGCATTTTGTAATCATATAACAACTAAATGAATGGCAAAGACTTAATGGAGACATAGAGTGATCTCTGAGGCAGAGAAAACTGGAGTACCTAGGGTAAACCATAATTCTATGAAGTACAGCCACCAACCATGGATGTAGCAGAGCATCAAACCAAGGACCCTTGCCATAAATTGTGATTTATGTAGTTAAATTGATGCAGTATACAAAACTGTCAAACAAAAGTATGTGCTACTGCACTGAACTATATTCAGGTAATACAAAAGATGAACAGACAGACTACTGCACATACCGACAAAAAAAATTGAATTGTTGCTGAATAAGAACACTGCTGTCACACAGTTATCCCTAAATTTATCTCTGGCCTACAAGACCAGGACCTTGAAAAAGTTTCTGGTCTGCCAGAACATTTCCTTATCCTCTAAATTTTCTTTTCATAAGCTTGTAACATTTTGAGCTAGCTACAGGGACCAACTACTTCAAATCTTTGTTGACTGGACCTGAAAATTATTGGTTGTCAGACTGGAAGCCAGGTGCTGATTTTGAACACTGATGTCGTGGTGTCTGTATGTAAATGAACTAAACCTAGGCAAACAGCCCGACATGCAGTCTTGTGAAATTTAATTGAAAGCAAATTGCTATTTAAGCCAATTTATTAACATAAGCATTACACAAATATTAAATTCAATGATAACTATAATCTCAACAATCAACTAGGCGTAACAAGTTTTAGAAAAGTCTATGCATTTTTTAACACTGTATTAATACAAATTAAATTCTAGTTTAAGTGCCACACCTATTGTTTTCTCATAGGAGCTGAGAACAGTTCCAATCTGAGATTTGGGTACTGAAGTGGTCACTACATCACTGGGGTCAAAGTACTGCTCCTGACTGATATCTGGGGGCATGGTGGGCTGGGGGCGGCCAGTGTTGGGGATAAACTCTACTCTGGAAGGCTGTCGGCTTAACCCATCACCACCTGGAAGAATATAAAGATCATAAAATCAAACTTTAAGATCTGAACAACTATGGCATCTTCTTTAATAATACTGAAATTCAAGTCTGTCCACAATGACCTTAGCCGCTAAGCTCTAAAATCATACAATTTCTTGTGACCTTCAAGACCTGTAACTACTTTTAAATTATTATTCTGGTATGGCAAACCAATTTTTGGGGGGTTTTGTGGTTGCTAAACATCACAGATTTAAAGATGCAATGAACCATGATCCTTATGTGGAAACAAATGGACCCCTTCCACAATCCACAAATTTAAATGCTGACAAAAACGTCATTGTTTACAAAACTACAAAAAACTTATATCCTACAAAATAAGTGAAATCACAGTACTTGCTATACCTATTGCCACACCTTGGTAGAAATGAATTCACAGTACTTGCTATACCTGTTGCTACTCCTTGCTAGAAATGAATTTACAGTACTTGCTATACCTGTTGCTACTCCTTGGTAGAAATGAATTCACAGTACTTGCTATACCTGTTGCTACTCCTTGCTAGAAATGAATTTACAGTACTTGCTATACCTGTTGCTACTCCTTGCTAGAAATGAATTTACAGTACCTGTTGCCACTCTTTGGTAGAAATGAATTCACAATACCTGCTATACCTATTGCCACACACTGGTAGAAATGAATTCACAGTACCTGCTATACTTGTGCCATACAATTCATACAATTGTAGAAATGAATTCACAGGACATGTTATACTTGTGCCACACCCTGGTAGAAATAAAATCACAAGTATTTGCTATACCCCTTAACACACCCTAGAAAAAATGAATTTGCAGTACCTGCTATGCCTGTTTTCACACCCTGGTAGAAATTAATTCACAGTAAATGCTATACTTGTACCACACCCTGGTAGAAATGAATTCACAGTTCATACTATACTTGTTGCCACACCCCTGTGGAAATAAATTCACAGTACCTGCTATAGCTGTTGCCACACCCTGTGGAAATCAATTCACAGTACCTGCTATACCTAATGCCACACCGTGGTAGAAATGAATTCACAGTACTTGCTATACGTATTGCCACACCCTTGCAGAATTAGAGATTAAACAAAATGTACTCATTTACTGTTCTATTTGTACCTGACTTACCATTCTGTTGGGAGGCCAGATAAAGGACCATGAGTTTACGGCTATGGTGTAATGCCCTGGATGTGTAATGAGCTTTATCAAATGCCTCATACAGTGTTGCCAGACTATTGGGAATGTCTAGTGGCACAGACACATTCTTCATAGAATCTTCACCTGTAAAGAATTAAAGCCAAAAATTCACTAACTGAAGAGCTGATGATGTGAGCCATTTCTAAAGGCTGTCTTATTGTGTTTGGAATCATTTTCTTAAAAAAAGGCTTGAACAAAAATATGATGCTGGAGTAGTCCAAAGTATATCAAAGTGTTATTCACATAAGTAAATAGGAAAATAGATATGTTTTTGCCACATCAGGTCAAAGTGTTATTCACGTAAGTAAATAGGAAAATGGATGTTTTTGCCACATCAGGTCAAAGTGTTATTCACATAAGTAAATACGAAAATGGATATGTTTCTGCCACATCAGGTCAAAGTGTTATTCACATAAGTAAATAGGAAAATAGATATGTTTTTGCCACATCAAGTCAAAGTGTTATTCACATAAGTAAATAGGAAAATGGATATGTTTTTGCCACATCAGGTCAAAGTGTTATTCATGTAAGTAAATAGGAAAATGGATGTTTTTGCCACATCAAGTCAAAGTTTTATTCACATAAGTAAATAGGAAAATGGATATGTTTTTGCCACATCAGGTCAAAGTGTTATTCATGTAAGTAAATAGGAAAATGGACATGTTTTTGCCACATCAAGTTCAAAAATAGGTCAAAATCATCCTCCTGTATGGTCTAATCAAATTCTGTTATAGTCAGGATAATCTAACAGTCTACCTGTGTTTAGCAGACACCCAAGGGAATGACTTATTTTTTTCTTTATCACCAGGTGTCTACTAATTCAAGACTAATATAGAAAGAAATAATGTAAACATTCCTATGAAAATCTATCCATTATAAGCAGTTGTCTAAATCACATGTTCATTAAGACTGGATTGAGTATATTTAATTGCAACATTTTTCATTAGATTAAATAAATGTGATCATAGGACATAAAAGTTGGAAAACAAAACTGGATGAGTTGTGGATGACTGGATGGTTTGGGCATAAGAATGATTAACTAAACAGTCTGAATATACTCTGTAAAGTGACAAATTTGTGTCCATGAAATTACTGAAAGTTTAATTTTGGATTTAAAAGTTTTGAAATCAGCTATAATAAACTATGGATATATGATCAAATGATGCAATCGTTCTTTCTGAAGGTATGAATCATAGTAACTATGATAAATTTTAAGATAGAAAATTATTCTGACTGATGTTTAAACTCATATGTACACAAAACATTTCTGTGGAATATGAAATTTCTAAAGGGGGTACAGCCAGAGAGGTAGCTGATTAATGCAATATTAATGATCATCAAATCAGACAAATTCCAGACACCATCGCATTGATAAGTCCAACTCAGGTTCACAGTCCTTTAAGACCACTGCCACATAACCTTACATTCTCACTAACAGTCCCTACACCATCACCAACATTCATCCTTTATAGACAGCATATTACACTAACAGAAACAGATAAATGTATGATGAAATAAAAAAATTCTCTACTAAGTTAACACAAAAGACTCCATATACAACATACCAAAATACCAGCACTGAAATTTTCCTAATGTGGAAAGAAATTTTTGTGGATTGCCCCATCTTAGGTGGGCAAAATATAACAGAATTATTAAAACATGAAAGAGCAACATTTCTGATTATATGTTACACCGGTAAAGAATGGAATCATAGAAATTGTATGTATGTATGTATGTATGTATGTATGTATGTATGTATGTATGTATGTATGTATGTATGTATGTATGTATGTATGTATGTATGTATGTATGTATGTATGTATGCATGTACAGAGTTCAATGGCACATCAGCACTATCCTAGCTATATAGTGCCAAGTAAGTGAAGGTATCCAATAAAAGGCATACATACCAATGATAAAGGCAAAAAAGGGTAAAATCCTTAAAATACAAAGTCAAATTTTCTACATGCAGGAACTTGTAATGAAATAACTGAGAAAATGCGTCTCCATCACAGCCTTAGAATAGGTAGGATAACTGCATGATGATTAAGGTTGACGATGTGAAAATAAGGAAAAATATTATTTCCAAAATAATTATGAAAAAATGACAAAGAAGAAAAAATCAATCTATTATGTGATATAATAAAAGTGTCTGGAGATTATACACCGTGTAGACAGCAATCAGAAGTCATCATATGTCATGCCTTAAACAAATATTACAATATCCATCATCTGTCTATATTATATCACACCTCCATTTATAAAAAAGGAAAAATCAGAACTGTAAATGAAGTACAAAATGTTATTGAAAAGTGCCACATGGATGAGTGTACAAGAATTCAATTAGAGAAGTAATGTTAAGATAAAATCATGACAGACAGACTTAAGGATATAAAATGGTCAAACTTACTACAGTGTCCAACATGAATCAATACCATTGTTACTTGTGTTGAAATTAAAGTAAGCACCAGCAAAATAGCTTGAATGAAATGGTTAGCAACAAGTTATGATATAAATTATTTGCCATGAAAATGACATAGTTTAAGTTGAATGTGATGTGACTATTACTGCTACTTCTAATACTACTACTACTACAAGAGAGCAATCAAATACTTACTATGGAAAGATGATGTTAGTTATACCAAAATGTTAAGTTAATAGAAAAAGTGTGATACTAAATCTGTGTCAAGAGCTAAACTACTGTGATTCAATATCTGTCAATGACTTCAAACGATTGCAAAGCTAAATTCTATGTGATAGATTCCCCAGTATTAAAATGCAACACTTTATCTATTATTCAGATTAATTAGCAAGCTATATTGAAATCTATGAGTTTTAACAAACAAACAAATCCTCAAGCACTGAACTTATATCTAAGTGAATCTTGTTCTTGGTGTGGACAGCTAATGTGATTTGACAAAAAAATTTAAAAATTCATTCTAGACTACAAAAGTTACAACTCTAAGGACTATATTGCACCCAGCCTGTGTAAAAGTAGTTCTGCAGTTGTCTGCCTTACCTAGGCTGGACAGGGCATCTTTAATGTCTTCAACTGAAATGTGTGGAGCATGTGAATAACTATAACTATAGGAAAAAATACTTATCCCAGTCTTGGTTTATGCATTCATTTCTACACTTAAATTGACTTAATTCTGAAAATAGGGGCCAAATACAAGAATTTTGCAATTCCACACCATGACATATTGTCTATGCATGATATATATATTGGTCAAAATTTCATTAAAATATCTTCAGTGCTCCAAAAATTATACTCTGGACAAGGATACAAGTCACAGAATTACATTTTCCATTGCTGCAACTTCACCTTGAGATATGGACCTGGTTATGGTATGCAACACAACATCAAGTCATTATAAATAATTAGGCAGTGTCTCATGAAAACATCTCCAACAATTACAAACTTACAGACTGAACAAGCAAATGTTAACAGACTATGCCATAAGATAATACACTCAACTTAACACAGCCTTAATAAAAATCTGCAGTAAATTGACTCTATAAATGAGATAATGTTGAGGGAAAACATGCTATGATACATGCATCTATAAACCAACACTATCTATCCTAATTTAGTGATGAGAATATCTATAGAAAAATACCAAGACAGATTATTCCAAACATACCAATGACATATACAACATACTGTGAATTATCCTCTAAGAGCGTCAAACAATAGGATAATACATATACAACATATTGTGAATTATCCTCTAAGAGCCTCAAACAATAGGATAATACACATACAACATAATGTGAATTATTTTCTTAGAGACTCAAACAATAGGGTAATATATATACAGCAATTTTTTTATCTTACATATTGATGCATGTGATAAAATCATTCTCTAATTGACAAAATCATGAGTTTAACTCTGAATGTTGGCTTCCTACAGGATAAGGGTAATACATCGTTCCCTCGATAACTCGCGCCTGGATAACTTGCGAACCCACTTATAATGCGGAGTCAGGCGTGGATCCCATTTTTTTACTAGAAAATACCAAAAACATTGGCTCCTATTTGTTGAATGTGAAAAAAATCACAATCAAAATTAGTAAATGAAACCTTGATATATCACTCGTTTTATCGTCAAAAACAGTGGTTAGTACCCAGAAATTTTAATCGACATCATGAAATGTTCAACTTTTAATAAGTAGCCATTTATTTTGTTCAATTTTCTTTCCAAACAACATTCTCAGTACACTGTAAATAACAATATTTGACAAAATATCGATCAATGAAAATGTCATTAATGCCTACTGGTGGCAAAAAATAAATACCAATTAAATAAGTTTTGTCAAGTGAAAATGTAGTTTTTTGGGGGGTAAAACTAATTTTAATTATGCAATACTTACCCATCACTATTATATAGCTTTATTCCTTTTTCGTGTCGAAAAACTCGTCCGTTCGATGTGAAAACATTCTCCCACTTAAAGTGGAGAATTTGTCAACAAGCCACGTCACGCCCGTGCATCTCTCTGCGCCTGCGCAAACATTCATCTTTTTCATAGACGAAATTACGCCAGGGCATCAGAGCGGGGTGGGAGGCGGGCATTTGATAATAGTGATGGGTAAGTATTGCATAATTAAAATTAGTTTTACCCCCCAAAAAACTACATTTTAATAGCAGCAATACATTTACCCATCACTATTATATAGCTGAATTTGTCAGTTAGGTGGGTCGGCTGATGTTAAACTGATCAAAAACAGAGGAAAAATGTAAAATACTCACCATTTGAGGGGAGATGTCCACTTTACTATTTGCTGGAGTCCTTCTGGGCCACATGTTGTGCCGCAACTATGGGACCCAGAGAAAAATATGCCTGCGCTTTGATGTGCTAATGAGCGGAGGTAGAAGGACGAAAAGGTAGTATGGGATCGCCAAAATGCTGCCTTCATGACGTCCTCCAGAGAAGAGTGATTTAGATAGGCCCATGAGGCAGCGACGGCTCGAACCTCATGGGCTTTTAGTTTCATAAAGGAAAGGTCTCTATCAGTAAGGGACTGGTAAGCTCTTTTAATTGTGGTGACAATCCACCTTGAAATCGTGGAGGCCGAAATATCAACGGAGCCCTTAAGAGGAAGGAAAAGACGTTTCCTGCCCTTTCTTTTCACTTTTGAAGCATTTAGATAGAAACGCAGTGCCCTAACTGGGCATAAGAGCCTATCTTGATCATCCCCAGCACAGATTCGACTAAGACTGGGGATCTCTATAGGTGATGGAGCAACCGCAGGTAATTGATTTTTGGCTAAAAATCCTGGCTGACAGAGGAGGGAAACGGATTCAAAATTGCCATTAAAACGGAGACAGCCAGTGTCCACCGACAATGCATGAATCTCGCTACGTCTTCTCGCAGACGCCAAAGCGAGTAAAAATACCGTCTTGAGTGTGAGATCCTGAAAGGATGCCTCACCCAATGGTTCATAGGGGGTTTTTGTTAAGGACCATAAAACACATGATAGATTCCATCTAGGCATCAGAGAGCGAGTGACAGGTCTCTGTAGCTCAAAATACTTAATGAGATCGGCAAGGTGTGGATCTGAACCAATCTCCGAGCCCTGAGAGAATTTAAGTGTGTTAGAAATGGCGGCTCTATAGCCCTTGATAGTAGATACTGAACATCTTTTGTTCTCGAAAAGGAACAAAAGGAAATCAGCAATGGCAGTTATAGAGGAACAGCTGGGATCAACACGTTTCCTACTGCACCAATCACAAAAGATTCTCCACCTGGCATCATAGACCTTGGATGTAGAAGCTCTCCTGGCCTGAATGATGCAACTGGCAACCCGGCCCGAAAACTTGTTCTGGCGGATAGATCGCTTGAGATGAACCAAGCGTGAAGGTGGAGAATGTGTGGGCTGTTGTGTAGGAGGGAGCCTCTGTGTTGTGACAGAAGATCCCTCCGTTGAGCGAGAGATCTGGGTTGATCTATCAATAGATCTAGAAGATCGTTGAACCACGATCGTTGGGGCCATAACGGAGCTATGAGAATGATCCGGGCAGTCGAAGTTCTTACTTTTTGCAGAACTTGGGGAAGCAATTGGAACGGTGGGAAGGCGTATGCGAACAGACGATCCCACTGGAAGCTGAACGCGTCCACTGCCCACGCTCTCTGGTCTGGGACTGGGGAGACGTAAAAGGGGAGTTTGTTGTTGAGCCTGGTCGCAAACAAGTCCACGAGGGGCCTTCCCCATAGTGAGAAAAGGGACTCTGTCACTTCGCGGTGAAGAGTCCATTCTGTGAGAACTGATTTGCCTGGCCTGGACAGACTGTCCGCTAAGATGTTCTTTTTCCCTGGGATGTGGCGAACTCAGAGGGAGATGTTCTCCGAGGTAGCCCAGCGGAGGAGGTTCCAGACCTCCACGCAAAGAGAAGGGGCATGTGTGCCTCCTTGACGTCAGAGATACGCTACGACGGACGTGTTGTCGGAGGAGACCATGACACAACGACCCCTTACCCTGTCGACGCACCCTTGTAATGCTAGAAAGACAGCCTTCATTTCTAGGTTGTTTATGTGGAGGGACGACTCGTGTAGGGTCCAAAGGCCCTGAAGAGTTATCCCCTCTGGCTCTAGATGAGCACCCCAACCGGAATCTGACGCGTCGGCGAACAGGTAGGAGTGGGGATCCGGAGCGTGCATGGGGACCCCAGCTAGGAATCTGTCTCGATTCATCCACCATCGCAGATGATGATGGAAATCTGGTCCTAGAGGAATCGGAGCTGATAGAGAATCCTTGCGTGGTTTCCACCTTGCGAGTAGGAGAAACTGTAGAGGGCGCATATGGAGCCGTCCTAAGGGAACCAGATCTGCAGCGGCGTTCAAGGTTCCCAGTAGGGATAGGTAAAGGCGAGCAGACAACACGGTTTTTACTCGTAGTGTCTCTAAGAGTGCCAGGATTCGATCTATACGCTCTCGGGGAACCCGGACTAAGTTCTGGTTTGAGAGAAAGTTGATTCCTACATAAACGAAGTCTTGGGATGGAATCAGTTCTGACTTCTCGAGGTTGGGTAAAAGACCCAATCGAGTTACTGTGGACCAACAACGGAACAGATCCTGATGGAGGGACTGAACCTGAACGTTGTGGATTAACCAGTCGTCGAAGTATTGGAGGATCGGAGTTCCCCGTACTCGTAGATAAGACGCTATTACTCCCATAACTCGGGTGAAAACTCTGGGTGCGGAAGCTATTCCGAATGGTAGAACCCGGAATTGAAAAACTTCCTGGTCCAAGCAAAACCGGAGATATTTCCGATGAGGTGGAAAAATCGGAATGTGAAGATATGCATCTTGAAGGTCGATGGAGACCGCCCAATCCGATGGCCGCATCGCATTTCGGATTGAGGAGGTGGTCTCCATCTTGAAATGTTCCTCCAAAAGAAAACGGTTTAAGGGGGAGAGATCGATAATAAGGCGAAATTTCCCACTTTTCTTGGTGACCAGGAAGATTCGGGAGTAGAATGCAGGGGACTGATCGTTCAGGACCCTCTCGACTGCCCCTTTTTGTAAAAGGGTATTTACCTCTTCCCTTAGTTTCACCAGATTGGACTGATGAAAGAATACGGGGGTCCTTGATAGTGGAGGTTGTTCCTGAAACTGAATACGGTAACCCTCGCTTACAAGAGAAAGGACCCACCCATCGTCCGTGATACTTGCCCAAGCCTCTGAAAAGAGGCCTAGGTGAGCCCCTACGGAGATGTTTGGGAGAGGAATGGATGGCAGGAGAGGGTGCGAGTCCCTAGGGCCGTCCCCCCCCTCCTTCCTTGGGAAAGGAAGGTGGGTTGTAGAACTTCTTCCTAGGGGCTCCTCGGCGTCTAGGTCCACGCCTAGGACCTGACTGACGAGGAGGTCTCACTTGAGGTTGTGCACTATATTGAGGTTGTGCACTATATTGGGGCTGTACCTGCTTAAAGAATTTAGCAGGTGGCCCCTGAGGCCGATGCACATTAGTACGCTTCCTGGCCGATTGCGATGGGCCAGGTGCAGTTGTGAAGGACCTATGTTGATGGTCCTTCAAATCTTGTGAGGCCACAGTGGGAATGAGACCTCCGAAGAGACTCTCAGCTTCCAAGGGAGCAGCCCTTAGAAGGTCTTTACTGTGGCTAAGTAAGACCCTCGAGGAGTCCAGTGCAACATCACGACGGATGTGTAGGAGTTCCGCTGAAAGGGCCATTGCAATAGCGAGTGAATGCCGAGATGTCTTGGCAACAGCTTCCAGCACACGCTGTAATGCGGCTGGATTCAGAGAGGCCTCCCTCAGCATACTAAACGACGTAGCTGAGAAGAGGTCCGCATGAGAAGCCATGGTGGTCAGAAGACGGACCTTCTGCTCAATGGCTTCGATCGTCTTAATAGGAAGGCGTGCCCAGGTTCCCGTTGTCAAGCCGACTTGAGATGCATCTGCATCCAATTGAGGAGGTTTAACGGGCCACTTCGGGGAATGTACCCGGTAACTAGAGGCAGAGACCATAGGTCTTAAAGTAGAGGCTGGGACAGCCCACCCTTTGCGCCGTCTAGCGATGTCCTGGCCTGAGGAGAACCTCTGTGATATTTCCTCAATTGTAGAGGAATGCGGAAGGAGCAGAAGATCTGATTGTGGTTGAGCCCCGGAGATCTTTTCCAAACTGGAGAGGATCTTCTTGGACTGTGAACCAGACGGTTTCGGGCACAAATCCGTAGGTAGTAGGCGGTAAACTTCATTTACCGCCTTATCAAAAGACCATATCTCTTCCGCTTCCTCTGGTTGAGGGAAGCTGGGTCTATCAGTCGGTTCCAGTTCGTACTCGTTGGAATCGACGATGATAGATACAGCATCATCATCTAGAACACTCCGAGCAGGAGGGTGGCCGGGCGACACAATGTCCTTTGGAGAAGGTAACAGAGGCGCACTATGCGCCATTTCCCGTACTTGCTGAGTAGGGGCTCTAGGTGTTCTAGATCTTTCAGGAGAAAGACGAGACCGCTTGCCTTTCGCGGATGATGCTAGGCGTCGGGATCTACTAGTGGATGCTACCTGGCGAGGAGGCGATGGCGGAACACGAGCCGCAACATCGTTTCTACTCAGAGTCCAGGGTCCAGTAGCCCAAGGGGGCATAAGGGGCCAATTATTATGAGATGTTGGTCCCCACATGCCGTATGGATTCATTGGTATAATAGGGAAGGGGGGAACACCGATCCGATCCCCTTCCCTGGTCTGCGACCTTCCGTACGATGAGGCCTCTGATTGTTGATCAGTGTGACGTCGGTGACCGGTACGAGAAGACCGGTGGCCTATGACCGGTGACCGGCGACCGGTATTGGATGACCGGTCACCGGAACGATGTGACCGGTGACCGGTGACCGGCGACCGGTGATCAACCAAAGACCGGTGACCAGTGACCGGTACCGGGTACCCGGTGACCGGTACCGGGTACCCGGTGACCGGTCACCCGACATTGACCGGTGACCGGACCGGTCACCCGACACCGACCGGTGACCGGACCGGTCACCGGTCAGTGACCGGCCACAAGACATTGACCGGTGACCGGTGGACCGGTCACCCGACACTGACCAGTGACCGGACCGGTCACCGGTCAGTGACCGGTCAGAAGACATTGACCGGTGACCGGAAGACCGGTCACCCGACACTGACCGGTGACCGGACCGGTCACCGGTCAGTGACCGGTCAGACGACATCTCAGATGTCCGTCTGTCTTCATTACTACCCAAGGTGCGGTGTAGCCCCTCCTCGAGAGGGTGCGACACGCTACTTTGGGAATGTTTGGAGTGGTACACTTCCTTCCTGGTGGAAGGAAGTAACACACTACTGCTCTTTTTCGTCTTCTCCCTTCCCGGGAGATGCGATTTACTCTTGGAGCGTTCACAAGCCCCTACAGGAGGGACCTCAACTATGTCCGGGGAGGCTGGTGCAGGCTCTTGGGGCCCCGGAATGTCCTTGTGAACTAGAGTGGTCTTCTTGCTGTATGTTGCCTTAGTCTGAGTACCTGTAAAAGAAAATCCAGAGAAATCAGACGATGAGGGGGATTTAACTATTTTTTTCCGCCCTCTATAAGTACGCCTGGAATCAGCAAGATTCCAGGTTTCATTGGTCCAATTTGTACAAATATTGCAGCGACTGTTCCGTTTACACTTGGAACAGGTAAGACAGTCTGAGTGTGTATCCCATGCGGCCTTCTTATGGCCACACTTACCTACAGACTGATTTGCTGACATTGTTTCTTTTATCTGAAATAAATATTATCTGAAATAATTATTATTGAAGTATCAATCAATAATAATAACAACGTATAAACTCACCTTTAAAATCTACACGTAGAAAACTCACCTTTTTTTGGTAAGTCGCGTACTCTATACATACCCGTTCACCATATACTTTGCGGGCTATCTGCACCACAGTGGTTAGTTTGCTACAGGTAAACAATATACATATATATGTTCTTCCCAAGAGATATTAGAAGCTAGTTCACTTGACAAGCTTTATTGTTCTCAGGAAAATACAAGAAAAGCATGCGACGCGACACGCGTAGATAATAAAGAAACAATTGAAATAGTAGGAGAATAATATATAAATGAAATATTAATTCTGTAAAATTATGCGCCTGTTAATTGCGGCGCTATCACAGTTGTTCTATGTCGTGTTGTAATGACATAGACGACTTACCGTGTACCTGAAAAGAAACAAGACATATTGTTTACCCTAACCCCTCTAAGGGTAGAGTACACGTGGAGAACTAGAAAAACTCTTCCTAGAACTAAACACTGACGAATAGTGGCATAAAACACATATAGCCGAGACGGACAACTGTAACACAGATGAATTTAGAAGGAGGGAAGTCCGAAATGTAGTTGAAAAACCGCAGCAGACAATTTCCTCAGGTTACGTTTTTGCGACACAACCACCAGGTATGGCGTCCATGAAAAAGATGAATGTTTGCGCAGGCGCAGAGAGATGCACGGGCGTGACGTGGCTTGTTGACAAATTCTCCACTTTAAGTGGGAGAATGTTTTCACATCGAACGGACGAGTTTTTCGACACGAAAAAGGAATAAAGCTATATAATAGTGATGGGTAAATGTATTGCTGCTATTAAATTTGTCTTTTAGTTCTATCTTTTAATTAAGTTTAAGTGTAATCATCATAAATGCAATATGTCCTCTTGTATTCAAACATGAAAAATATAATTCAACTGTCCCAGCTATGTCCGTGAGCGTTTCCGTGAGAACCTAATTAAGCGCCGATCATTTTTTTTATCTCCGACTTGCGGAAGTATTTGTTGTGTTGTTACACTCAAATAAAAGCAGACCTGCTTTGTATTATCATGTTAATTACGTCTTTTGTATCAAATCAAATAAAGGGGGTGGAATAAAAGAAAAGTTAAAAGGCGTGCAAATCGTACCTTCATAAGAGCTAGTGGTTACAGACATGTGTCATGTCAACTCATTTCAATTAATTAATCAAATGCTGTTATAAATATTATTATGTAAGTAATATTATTAAACTACCTTAAATTAGCCTACTCATTCACAAATGTGATCAAAGGTAGTAAGGCAACCAAGCCAAATGAGTACTTGGTGAATAAAAAGCTTTGCTTCACAGATACGGTTCATTACGGAGAAGCGAGTTCCAGAACTTGTGTTGAACTTAAAAATTTTAACTTGCCACTCAGAGATTTCCTCAAGGATGAGAAGAAGTTTCACTCTTACTTGCAATGAAATC